>JAHPZR010056002.1:30000-35000 GCA_019787425.1 Platygyra sinensis | reverse complement strand
AATTTTGAATGAATTTATTCCTAAGTCATTTACGAGCCTAGAAATTAATTTATTATTGTAGCTCCTTGCGAAATGTTTATAGTACATTTACAGATTTACAAAGTCAGCTCCCGCGTGGCTTTCACTGAGAACTTGATTTCCCCTCTCCTCGGTTTCCAAATGGTCCAGAATCTACAACCACACTGTTGGTGCCACGTACCACGCATCATCTGGCGAATTATCATTGTTTTTCACCTCTGGAGTTTCATTGCAGTTACTGTCATTTTCAATGTCACTGTATCTGTCACTGTCACTGTCGCTGAGTAAGAGAAGAAATTTGAAGAGTGTAATTCGAATCACCGCCCCGATAACGCCCAGCAAACACACGCAGACTGTTACTGGTAACGAGTACCACGTGTTGGACTTCTTGCTAAAATAGAACAACAGAATCATAATGAAGTTTTCCAAGACGAACAGGACATTAGAAAACAGTTGCAATCTTAATACTGTACTCTTCCTGTTTGCTGTGTCGATGTTATCATCTTCAGGTTGCTGTGCTGTCAGGTCATCTCTTAGCCAATGGACGCAGACGAATAAGATGGATCCAAATCCTAAATGGATCCAGCAACTGCCTTCTTGGTAACACCGAATGTTGTCAGCTACTGCAATCACTAGAGTGTGAAACGACACGACGACCAGAACCAGCCACTTGTAGCTGACGGCGAAGTAGCAGATAGCAAATAACCGACTGCTCAAAAGAAAGGAATGTGTCACAAAAAGTGAGAGTTTGTGTCTTATCTTCAATGGAATGATATGTCCTTCATGAATGATCTCATCAGCGATTGTGAAGGCCCAAGTTAGACTCAGGAAAGAGACAACTAAGGAAAGTATTTGAATAACCTCAACTGGTTCCTCTTGAACACTCGCGGCGTACAGCTGAATTATGAACTGGGGAGCTGATTCTACAACTGACTCGAAGAGCACAGCAAAATCGATGTGGGTCACAAGATCGTCAGCACGAACACTTTTCCCCAAAGTAATATCTCCAGGCACGATTTCGTTGCTTCGCAGCCATTTCTTCAAGAAGTAAAAGAAGCCCTGCAGTCTTACCAAAGCGCACGAAAATGGATGGAAACCACAAAGAAAAACTTGCCCACATTTCCTAGAATCGCTGTATTGCGATAAGTCCCGATCCCTAAAAACAGAGTATATTATTGGAAACACCAAACAGGGCAAAATGATAAAAGCGAGCCCCACGACAAACCATATCTTTTGATCCGCGCGGTAGAATTTCATCAGCGTGAGTATGTCTGTCATAGGGTCAGCAAAACTTAAAATAGCTCCAAAAAGAAGCAGCAAAGGACTGTACCATTTGAGTTTCCTCGCCTTCATAACAATTAAGACTTGCCACGTTTTGCCTTGAGAGTTAAAGGTCGCTATATGTTAAAACCTTTAGCATCAAACAGCTTTGTGTGCGGCAGTCGAAGGATCAAATGGAGCATGAAATGCTGATAAACAGCAGTGAGTTCAGTTCCAGCGATACTCCACCGTTTAATTTTGCCGTAGGGGCATGTCATTACAGTGCTTTAACTGAAACAGGGCCACCAAGACAATGACAATCAATCAGAAGGCAGAACTGAGACAAAAGTTTCCACCATATTCAAATCCAGCCAATCAGATGTCCTGTACAAGACAGTAAAATCTCAACTTGTTCTTCCGGATGCTTACGCGAGACTAACGTGGTGTCGTTCAAATTGTCAATTAAGCTCAAACCGTTAGGTCTAAAACCTAATAACTTATTTTCTCTATATTTTAAGGGTTCTTAGCCTTAAAAGGCCGAAGATCTGAACAAATCTGGCAACCGCGACTCCTGTCATGTTTATGAAAATCTGCCTCCTTGGGGCATGTCAAGACACGTAAAACCACAATTGGACTTCAGAAAAGATTAACGAGCTAGCCGCAAGTTAGACAGGGTTAGTAAACCGATGAATCGTAAAACCATTCTGAAGGACTTCGTAAACCCGAAACCTTAAGAAAAATATGGACCAAATGAGACCGACTTTGCACTTCCCACGAGAAGTATCTGACTTGAAAACCAAAAATGTTAACTGAAGTTCAGTGCTGCCAAACTGCGAACAGGACTGTGCACGACACCGGGATATTGTTCCGTAAAAACTATGATCAGCCTTTTAGCAGTTCACAATCTGCTTTAGCCTCCTTAATTTTATAAAGAGCTTTTTCAACTTTCTTCAGTTGTTAAGAGTGACTGGTAAATAATTTAAGGTGTCTCCAAAATGTAGGGTTATTTCACGGTTGAAGCACCTTAGCCTTGAGGGTATGGCACTGATATAGAACTGAATTGAAGTAAATGACAATTATTGCGCGCAGTCGCTTGAGACTACCTGTAAAGAGGGATTGGACCAATATCATTGAACAAGCAACAATAACAGTCATATGAACTAAGATTCACAAGGTACTATCTTAAATAATTCTTGATTTAAGTCAGGCAAAATAAAGGTGGAGGAGGAATTTGTATTTTTACTAGAGGAAACTATCAAAATCAAAAGACGAAACGATTTAGTCGATAAAGAGAGCAACAGCAATACGGAATTTCTTTTTATTGAATGAATATTAAATGAAAATGTAAATCTTTTATCCTTGGTATAACATATCGACCACCAAGTAGCAAATTTAATAATTTTAAAAATGACGTTAAAACGATTTTAACTAAATTAGACAAGTCGAATAAGCCTTGCTACGTTAAGGGCAACTTTTACATTGATCTCTTAAAATACGAATGCCATATAACTTTCTTAATCAGTTATCGTCCTCGGGCTATATGCCACTTATTACAAAATCTACTAGGATTACTAAATCGACATCTTCACAAACAATGCTGATAAAACAGGGCATCAAAGTGACACACAGGGCCTCTTCATATGAGCCCGGTAACCGGGCTGGCTCGGTTACCGGGACGAATTCTGTGCTGTGTTCATATGGGAAGTTTCAGCCCGGTCGAGCGAGATGAATTCAAGAAACACAACCACTGAATGGTGGAACATAAACTTATATTCTTCGCGACTGTCATAGCTTTGTGGACCCTTGTAACTTTATTAATAAACTTATTTCGCATACTCCTGAAGTGGAAATACATACAAGACCAAAATTGTGCCATTTTAGCCGCTATCTGATGAAAGCGAAGCTATTTTGTCTAAAATGTTTCGTCCCGGTCACCGGGCTGGAGTTTTTATATGGGAAAATTTTCATCCCGGTTACCGAGATCTCGGTAACCGGGCCAGCCCGGCCTCTCATATGAACACATTGATATTGTTACAATGAAAAGAGTGGCGAGGCGAGATCTCTGAAACCGAGGGCCTATGAAGGCCTTTTACGGACAAAATTTCGAATTTGCATTTATCCTTGTTATGTTGCATATATGAATGCTATGCGCAATAAATCAATAAGCAAAGATGTTCGTTATAAACTAAAGGTGTCCGATAAAACTAAAAGATGTCCGACACAATTAAAAGATGTTTGGTAAAACTAAAGGATGTTTAAATTTGCTGAAAGATATCCGATACAACTAAAAGATGTTTGATTTTAAAGATGTGATAATAAAAGATGAGAAAATAAAAGATGAGGAAGCGGAAGTAACAGCAACAAAGCAACAAAGCTTTGTGAAATAATTAAGCTTAATACATGCAAAGAATCTTGTGTAACGTTAATTATTTTGTAGAAAATTTATTAGTTTTCTGTAAATCATCTCTATTTTCTTAAACTTAAAAGTCATGTCACTATTTATAAATTTTTTTTTATAGTATTGTTAGATGTTGGTTCATATTTTGATATAATTACTCTAGGTATATTACCAGTCGCCATGTTGACTCCTGGCTATTTATTGAGTAGCTTTGACTATATAATTGAACATAACTGTTGTGGTAATTCTCTAACCATTTTTAGCTAAAATGGTTTGAGTGTCGCGTCACGCTTAGCCTTATTGTTGTTGATCGAACCAGGAAAAAATAGGCTTCCCCACTTCGTAAACTCTCGTTCTTTCGTTTAGATGAAGTTTTTAACCCGTTTTAGCATAGCAAGCAGCTAGATGGTGTCATATTAAACAATTATCCTGCGAAATCGCGCGGAATATCGTCTGATAATTAGCCGACGAGGCCGTAGGCCGAGTCGGCTAAAATCAGACGATATTCCGCGAGATTGAGCGGGATAATTGTTTTATTATTCAACAAATTGACAACAAAATTGATATCTAAGCTCGTAACATTTTTAAACCTTTCTGTCGACATTTTTTCACTTCACTTTTTCTTCCCACGTACGAAGCTACGTATACCGCCGGATATCTGTTACCTACGAATGACAGATATCGAGAGCATCATGACCATATTTGGATAGTGTTACAATTTGTTGAATAATAAGAGGGGTTATCCTCGCCATAATTGTCTTTTCATTTTATGGTAGTGTTTTTCTTTTGATTGTAACAGCTGTCATTTCCCTTTAGTCGTTTCTGTTCCACGAAAGACGCATTCCAGAGTTTTTATAAGTGCATTTTGTGAAATTTCACATCAAATACGATTATGCCGAATTTAGAAAGCCCACATTTCGTAGGATTTTAGAAGAATTTAGGAAGCCAAATTTGACAGAATTGGTCCCTCGAATTTTGTGAAATTCAACTCACTGACCTCTCAAACATACTTGTCAAATACGGTTATGCCGAATTTAGAATGCCCACAGGGCTAATGGAGA
Organism: Platygyra sinensis; assembly: GCA_019787425.1. Classification (NCBI taxonomy): domain Eukaryota; kingdom Metazoa; phylum Cnidaria; class Anthozoa; order Scleractinia; family Merulinidae; genus Platygyra; species Platygyra sinensis. Next base: position 30,263 of record JAHPZR010056002.1, on the reverse strand, counting down.
CGTGCGGCCAGCCAGGGTATGTTTTTCGGGATTTTTGTCTTAAACAGGGTATCGAATTTATCATTTTTTGTCTTAATCAAGGTATCGAATTTATCATTTTTTGTCTTAATCAGGGTATCGATTTATCATTTTTTGTCTTAAATGGGATATCTTTTCTTGGACGATAAACAGCAAATTTTTACAAGCTCTTGAAAACTAATATTGACTTCCGTTGGCTTTGGCATTGATACCAGACACATTAAATTTTCATTGATTACACAACA
>JAHPZR010056002.1:15000-25000 GCA_019787425.1 Platygyra sinensis | reverse complement strand
TAATGGACGATAATCGAACGTAAAACATCGGTTCCCGCTTGCACTCTAAATAGCCAAGGGTAGCTTAAACTTAATTTTCACTTAGCACATGTACTGTGCACGATAAACGTAACTCAAAACTGGCGGGAATATGCCGCTAACACTATTTATATACGTCCACGTGTATAAGCTAATGACGTAATTGCCAAGCAACGAATTAGCGAATCAGAAAGAATCAAGATTTAAGAGAAGCCTCGATATAGTGTTCGTTACAGACATGATAATAAAAATAACTCACAGCTTTCTGGAATCATCCTCTTTCTCCAAAAATTTAACATAACATGAGCACAATATAAATTTTTGGGAGCAACTACAGAATGCAGGGCCACTTCGGGTCACCTGTTTAACATGTGGCAAAATATTTTGAAGAACGAAGCAAACTACAATAGGCACTTTGTGATTCAATGAGATGTAAATAGGTGGCCCTGTATTGTGTAGTTAGCCGGAAATTCTCAAAGCCGAAAACGCCACTCTTACATCAATTTCGTCGGTCGCCAACTGACTTGGTAATCTAACCGTTCTCTCTAAGAGATCTGAGTTAAAACCTCAGATATGTGGCGTTCACGTACTGCCAGCAAATGAATCTTGACTCAGAATTTCCTCGGTCCTGCTTATGTCATGCTCAAAGAAACTCTTCACTTATGAATCTTTGTCCGCCATCTTTACTATAAGTCCTAATTTCCCTCTTGACCCAGACCCCCAAATTGAATCAATGAGTGCGAACATTGAATGAATAAAGACGGATTGAATTGAATGAATATGAAAATTGAATTGAATGAATATGAAAATTGAATTGAATGAATATGAAAATTGAATTGAATGAATATGAAAATTGAATTGAATGAATATGAAAATTGAATTGAATGAATATGAAAATTGAATTAAATGAATATACAGAAATTATATTGAACCAATATTGAAACTGAATCAAAAGAATACAAAAATTAAATTGAATGGATCTGAAAATTGAATTAAATGAATAAGGATTGAATAGAATGACTATAGCAATTGAATTGAATAAACGAGGATTAAATTGAATAAATATGAAAATTAAATTGAATGAATAAGGATTGAATTGAATAAATATAGCAGTATTGAATATTGCTACATTTGGCTTGCCATACATATACAAATTTGATGGTGCTAGGACCGAATTTACGGCTAAAAATAGTCTAAAAAATGCTCCCACGGCGCTTTTTTGTCCCATTCGACTTTTGAGCCAATCAGAAGGCAAGATAGTAATTTGATTAATAACCTAGTTGTTTACAGCTTTGGATTTCAAATGGCTACCTCTTGCGTGAATCATTAATCTTGTCCACTAGCTATCTCTGACCGTTTTTCTCTGCTCTGTTTCCGATACAACTTAACACAGATGGTTAACATGTCGCTTCTCTTAACCGGCGGAGCACATTATGTTACAAGTCTGAATATGTTCATGGCAAAATCTGGAGAAAGAATGAAGAATTTTGAGATCTTACGACATCATATACCACCACTGATTCACACTGCGAGTGTTTCTTGGTGTCAACAACGCTCGAGTTTTAACATCCTAAGCGTTGGAAGTGCAACGGGAGAGAAGGACTTGGAATTCATGAAAATAATCAAGACAGAGTTCCAGAAAAGTGATCAAGGTCGTCACATGAAGATTTTCAACCGAGCTATCGAGCCTAATGAATATTCGTGTAACCTTTACAAAGCTGCTATTGAAAACCTGCCAAGCCCTCTGAACGATCACCTAACAGAATTCGAAATTTGCCAGCAGACCTCTCAAGAGTACCAAGAAAGCCAGCAGCGTCAGGAAGCCGGCTCAGTGAAGTTTGACATGGTGCATTTCATCCACAGTATCTATTTTTTCGATATCGAACAGACCTTGATTCATTGCTTTGAGAAAGCGCTCAGCGAGCAGGGAGTTTTTGTTTGTCTCGTGGAGGGCCAGGACCTCATAGATATGACTTTGAGGAAGAGCAATCAATGGCATGGAAGAGATAAGGATGGCGAAAAAGACGCACCAGCTGAAGAAATAATCAAGATTGCCGAGAACAACGGCTGGAAACATGAAATATACAGCCAAGAATATTCCATTGATGTTACCGATGTGTTTGATGAGAAATCAACCGAAGGAAATCTGCTCCTCGACTTCTTGACTCAGACTGGGAATTTTCGTGAGACTGCGGACAAACAACTGGTGGAAGAAACGCTTGCACTGATTAAAGAACTGACCACTGTTAAGGACGGAAAGCGGTTTGGAGACAAAAAGGAATCGCTTATTATTATTCACAAGTGAAGCGATTTGTTTTCGGATCACACGCACGAGCCAGGGGCCCGTTTCTCGAAGCTCCCGGTAATGGGCCCGTTAATCTGTTTTGTTTTTCATTCCAGATGGGAGTTTCAAACGTTTTGAAAATTATACAGTTAAGTTATCAGCTAGGATTGCTGTCAAAATTAAGACATTTTGTTCCACATTACACACTTGTTAATAGTTACAATTCCCTTATTACTTCTTATCTGCGTTACGGTTTAACTGTGTGGGGCCAAGCCAGCAAAACTTAATAAGCTTTTTCCAAAAAGGTGCCCTTCGCTTCATTTATTTCTCTGATAGACGTGATCACGCAATTCCTTTATTCTTGAATGCTCTTATTTTACCTATAAATTTTATGCACTACAAATTACTGGCCGAAACAATGCATGACGTAAGTAATGACCTTGTGCCGTTAAATCCTGTTCTGTCCTAAATACTTCGAATTGACCATGTAGCCTTAATGAACTAATGAATACAAGTTTCTCTTAAGTATTACTTCCTTTGTCTGTAATGCGTTTCATAATTAAGGTTAGCAGATGTCATTTATTGTTATTTTTCCTGGCCCGCCTCTTTTAGCTTTTGCTACCTGCGGTGCCAGGTCTGTCTAATGTAATATGTGTAAAAAATGTAATAATAAAGTTGTCTTGTCTTGTCTTGTCCGCAAAGAAGCAAAATGGACTTCTTTAGAGGTCAGAGCACGCCTTACTTTTCTTGAGACTTTGATTTCAAAATATGATGTCGGGCCCGTTAAGTTACCGGGACTTTCGAGAAACGGGCCCCCAATCCGAAAACGAAGACACAAAAACGAGAACCGAAGACCGAAGACCATGACCCTGTGGTCTAAAACGAAGACCCAGTGGTCTAAAACGAAGACCCACTGGTCTAAAACGAAGACCCAGGGGTCTAAAATCCTTTTTTTTCTTCAAACTGTCATCTGAGCGCGCGACAAACGTGACAGTTACCTTATTTCAGTCGGTACAATGCGTGTCAAATTGCGTAACGCAGTTAAATTCCAACAGAAAAAATATATACGTTTTAGAGACGATTTTAGTATATTTTGTCACCATTATTCAGTTTTTCAAATGCCATATGAGAAAACAATTACGATGAGGTGACTTCATTACTTCATATAAAGGCGCAAATGTCGACTGTGCATGACTTGCACATTTATTCACCGCGGGCAACAAGAATTTGGTTTTCCCGGGAAAATTACATTATCACTCTCACATGCAACCCTGGTTTTAGACCAGTGGGTCTTCGGTCTTTGGTCTTCGTTTTTTTCGTCTTCGTTTTCGACACATCCCAGGACCGGTAGTGTGACACTTTCCCACCTAAGTTTTCAAAGAAATGTATATCATGTTCGTGAGAAACACTAGTACTTGGCTTCACACTAGAGCTTGTAAGTAATATATAGATTTAGGCCAGCCTAACATCGTAGCTCCTAGGCCAAGCCTGATTAAGCTAACCCAGGAAAAGGTAGAATATTGATTTGAGTTTTGAAACATTGCGGTGAAGTTTTCTGTATATTGTTTGGCCTTCTCTTTTGAGTCATAATCATATGCACAAAAGAAAACAGCGAAAAACATTTGTATAGAATAAATTGTTATAATCTAGTTGACTTTTAACGCTGAGTTAGCGTTAACCGGCTTCAGAAGTATTTAGGACAGAACAGGATTTAAACGGCACAAGGTCATTACTTACGTCATGCATTGTTTCGGCCAGTAATTTGTAGTGCATAAAATTTATAGGTAAAATAAGAGCATTCAAGAATAAAGGAATTGCGTGATCACGTCTATCAGAGAAATAAATGAAGCGAAGGGCACCTTTTTGGAAAAAGCTTATTAAGTTTTGCTGGCTTGGCCCCACACAGTTAAACCGTAACGCAGATAAGAAGTAATAAGGGAATTGTAACTATTAACAAGTGTGTAATGTGGAACAAAATGTCTTAATTTTGACAGCAATCCTAGCTGATAACTTAACTGTATAATTTTCAAAACGTTTGAAACTCCCATCTGGAATGAAAAACAAAACAGATTAACGGGCCCATTACCGGGAGCTTCGAGAAACGGGCCCCTGGCTCGTGCGTGTGATCCGAAAACAAATCGCTTCACTTGTGAATAATAATAAGCGATTCCTTTTTGTCTCCAAACCGCTTTCCGTCCTAACAGTGGTCAGTTCTTTAATCAGTGCAAGCGTTCTTCCACCAGTTGTTTGTCCGCAGTCTCACGAAAATTCCCAGTCTGAGTCAAGAAGTCGAGGAGCAGATTTCCTTCGGTTGATTTCTCATCAAACACATCGGTAACATCAATGGAATATTCTTGGCTGTATATTTCATGTTTCCAGCCGTTGTTCTCGGCAATCTTGATTATTTCTTCAGCTGGTGCGTCTTTTTCGCCATCCTTATCTCTTCCATGCCATTGATTGCTCTTCCTCAAAGTCATATCTATGAGGTCCTGGCCCTCCACGAGACAAACAAAAACTCCCTGCTCGCTGAGCGCTTTCTCAAAGCAATGAATCAAGGTCTGTTCGATATCGAAAAAATAGATACTGTGGATGAAATGCACCATGTCAAACTTCACTGAGCCGGCTTCCTGACGCTGCTGGCTTTCTTGGTACTCTTGAGAGGTCTGCTGGCAAATTTCGAATTCTGTTAGGTGATCGTTCAGAGGGCTTGGCAGGTTTTCAATAGCAGCTTTGTAAAGGTTACACGAATATTCATTAGGCTCGATAGCTCGGTTGAAAATCTTCATGTGACGACCTTGATCACTTTTCTGGAACTCTGTCTTGATTATTTTCATGAATTCCAAGTCCTTCTCTCCCGTTGCACTTCCAACGCTTAGGATGTTAAAACTCGAGCGTTGTTGACACCAAGAAACACTCGCAGTGTGAATCAGTGGTGGTATATGATGTCGTAAGATCTCAAAATTCTTCATTCTTTCTCCAGATTTTGCCATGAACATATTCAGACTTGTAACATAATGTGCTCCGCCGGTTAAGAGAAGCGACATGTTAACCATCTGTGTTAAGTTGTATCGGAAACAGAGCAGAGAAAAACGGTCAGAGATAGCTAGTGGACAAGATTAATGATTCACGCAAGAGGTAGCCATTTGAAATCCAAAGCTGTAAACAACTAGGTTATTAATCAAATTACTATCTTGCCTTCTGATTGGCTCAAAAGTCGAATGGGAGAAGGTTTCTCAGCTACAAAAAAATACGGATCGAAAACCACCAATCACAGCTAACTAGCATGACCTTTTGAACTGTACGTGAAAAAACACCGAGAAGCATCGCTCGTGATTGGCTCCTTTTTTCTTGCTCTCAGACGCACTGTCTAGCTGTGTCTGATCCTGTCTTTTTGAATAACTTTGCTTTTCCGTAAAATGCCGTTCATATCTATTCTTTGGTAACAACAAAGCTGAAATAGAGAAAGAAAACTTTCAGTATTTGAAAGCAGTAAAATTAAGGATTCCCCGTGGAAGAAAAAGCGAGCTCGTTGTTTCGTGTCAAGTCGTGATTAATCCATTCTGCGGTTTGTCGGTTATCTTTTGCGGTTTCATCTCGCGTCTGATTGGTCGCGAAACAATAAACATTCCAGAAATTTTCTCTGGCGTTCACGGTTTTACGGGAAAGACTGTAAAGATTCCAATTAGCATATAAGAATTTGGGTTTGTGAAATCACTCTATTATGGTTAAGATTTTCTTAGTTTAGCAGGATAATTACCTCAGTAGTCGGCGCGTCGGATATGTTATGGACGGGTGGATCAGTGGATCAGCGATGTATGTATGTCACACCAATCAGATTGGTTCTACTATTAAACACCAAACAAATTTCCTGTTATAAAGGTAAATGGTATGTGAGAAGATTTGATCCCGATACAGTTGAGAACGGCCATATTTATTCTTCTGTAAAAGAGTTGGAAGTATTCATATATTGGGTTTACTTCGACATTTTCTGTGGGTACGTTAGGCTGAGGATTTGTGTGGGCAGGTTTGACAGTCTTTAGCAATTGGATAATCAGTCAAAGAAAAAGAAACATGGTGTTTGGGATATAACTGCGAGCACGCTATGAATTTTCCTATTATATAAGGTTTTGAATTAAATGAGTGTTAGCCGCTCTACTACTAATGTTGATACGGTGGCTATGGTAGGAACAATTGTATTTAAGGGGGCGGAATGCACTAGTGGGAATGTGAAGAGGTTGTGACAAGGTTCGAATCGTTTGCGTGTTGTAGTGAAACCTAAATATTGCTGCAGAGTCGAGGGCGAGTCGTTGATTTCAGCATCCATTGATCAGTTTCAGTGATAAGTTTCAGCGAGAAAAGCGAAGAGACTAGGATTAATTTCGTCAACAGAACAAAAAGAAATTATTCTGTGACGATTTTACATTTATAATGGTTCTTGTTTACAATTAACTGGGATGAGAAGATACGTTATAAATGAAACTTAATCTTTTCTCCATAGGCGTACGGGCATTTTTTTTGCCAGGGGGGGCGGTGAACCATTTGCCCAAAAAAATTCTTACAACTTGCCCAAATTTTACGAAACAGTCGAAAGGAAACGAGGGTCATGCGATGCACTAACAATGGCCTACATATGAAGTGAAATTTTTTTTTGATATATGAATCTACATATGATTGAAAAACACTTTAAATTTAGAAGAAATAGCTGTCTCTTCCATTTCGACGGCCGAAGATATCAATGATGCGGTCCATGTCATTGCTGACAACAGAGTTGGCATATGCCCTTTCAATGAGAGCAATGTTGCTGACACGTTGTTGCCCCATGGTGCTGCGGAGGTAAGTTTTCAGTCGGCGCAACGCACTGAATGATCGCTCTGCTGAACACGATGTAGCAGGTATCACTGCAAGGATATGCACCACCTTTGAAAACTCTGGAAATATATCGAATAGATCATTCTTGTGCATTGTCTCTAGTATTTCTGAAACTGTCATGTAGCCTAATCCGCGTACGCGACGAAAACTCGCGTACATTTTCTGCTCGGCTTCCAGAATCTCGCCGTCGATGTTGTAAAACTTAGCAATGCGGGAGAAGCTTTCTTTATCAGGTGTTTCACTGTTACAGATATTTCCCAGAGCACAATAGATTTCCTGGTCATTTCCCCTAAACCTGAGCTCAAGCTCGGACAGCACCTTGTCGATGGAAGCATAGTAAGTGTTAATACGGTGGTACGATTCCGGTGTCAGCTGCGTTTGTCGTTGCGCGTGTTCACCTACAAGGGCTTGGAGGCGGCGCGATGGCGTTTGTCTGCGTGCCCTGGCCTCTCGTAATTCAAACTGAGAATTGGTCAGCCACTTCTTAATTTTCAGACCCATTGCTGATGCTATCTGCCATACGCTGTTGAAACTTTCTTCGTTCTGACACTGGCGTAGGGTTTGAATGGTGATGTCGGCATTTCTACGAGCGGAGATGACGTCAACCGTCTTCCCCTGAAGATATCGAGACAGACTACTAGTGTTGTTCCGGATTACTTTTTCGAAACTACGGGCGTGAATTTCACTGGCTTCACGCACTTAAATTCACACGAGAAGTGGTTGCCTAGCACGTGACTCAGATCTTCTGAGAGTCTCCAGACTCCACTGAGTCGATAATCTACGATATGATTCTAGAATGTTATGCCGAAATTGATTCAAATTAATTTACAACATCAGCTAGTGCAGTGCAGTACAGTACAGTGCCAAAAAAAAAAAAGATAGTTGTATATCAACTTATGACCAGATATATCTACTTATCACCTTTACTAATGACCAGAAGCTCCGGTCACGTGCTAGGCAACCGCTGTCTTGTGTGAATTTAACTGGCTTTACAGTGCCGACTTCAGGTAAAAATAGAAAATATCTATCTATTCAGAAAACAGCTCGAAAACATCATAAATAATTGGCTTTGCCCAAATTTCTCTTGCTGCCCAAAAAATCTAGGTTGCCCAAAATTTTGGGGGGGCTGCAACCCCCCCCCCCCCCCGCCTCCCCGGCCCGTACGCCTATGCTTTTCTCGTCAATGTTATCAGGGTTTTCGCTTTATCACAATAATAGCCAGCACGAATTGTAGTAGACGAAAAAGAAAATTTCTCGTTTAAGATAACTTAAGTGAGGTATATGAAGTCTTGGGAGTTCTATGATTGTATTAAGTACAAGGACTTTGGTGATTGAATAATAAAGACTGACGTGTATGTTGCCGGTTTGTGATTCTTAGTCCAGTTTAGCGGGGATTGTGTCATTGTGACAGTTACATAATATACATTGGGTTGTTTCAGTGTAATGATGGCTAGTTATGAACAAGATGAGTTTTGCGTTTTTAAGTAGTTAATGAGTCAGTAGTAAACAAATGGGAAGAGATATTTTATTTCAAGTTACAAAGGGTAACTTGATACTTTTGTTTTTCACAACGAGTAAATTCAATTAGAGGTCACGAATCGTCGCTTCTAGTTCAAAGGACATAGAGGAGACGAGACTATTTAGATTTGAAACAGTTTTAACGTTTACAAAATAAGTGGAAGTGACAACTGTTTTGTTCTTGTATGCAAATGTAACGAGATATTTTTATTCTTAGTTGCAAAGGGTAACTTGATACCCTTGTTTTTCACAAGGGAGTAAATTCAATTAAAAAGGTGATAAATCGTGAGCACTTGTTTCCCCGAGATGTTTGCTATTTTTAGTTAGAAATGGTAACTTGACACTTCAATAAGAGCTGACGAATCGTCACCACTTGTTCCCATGAAATGTTTGAAGAAACAAAACGAGATATTGCTATTTTTAGTTACAAATGGTAACTTTACACTTCTGTTTTTCACATAGGAGTAAATTCAATTAGAACTAACAAGTTATGGCCTCTTGTTCCCAGGATATTAAACAAAAAAGAAATTAATATGTTTGAACAGCTTTTAGGTGTCTGCAGCAGCGGTTTGACATAGTTAATTCATGGGCATTTTATGATATTCGTTTCAGTCCGAGATGAAAACTGTTCAAAATAATGTTCTTTGAAGACTGCGTGGCACCAAGTTAAACTACAAATTAATTAAATCAGGCTTAAACGAGTCAGAGAGCTTATTTCTCTTTCTTGTTCCTCACTGCTGAACATAAATATCTAACTTCAATTATACGTTGACTAGTAAAAACGTGACAATCTTACTTTTCACGGGAACGTTTATAACATGATACTTTTGTTTTCTCGAAAAGTTATACAACATGATCCCCTTGTTTTCTCGAAAACTTAAGGGCGATGTGCTATTTCTTCACTGCTGGAGATAAATATCTAAGAAAAAATGGAAGAGGAAACACTAATTATCATTTCAGGAATAAACAAAAACTAATCTAGTCATGAGATAGTCACAACTGACAGGTCGAGTCAAGGAACAGCACGTTCTTATTCTGTTGCCACATTTGGCGTCAAAGACCACTTCAAATTATGAAAGGCGTTTCAGCGAGAGCTTGCTGTACGCACTATTCAACGATTGAGTCTCAAAAACTGGTACACTAACTTACAACAAAAGCCTCTTAACAGATGTCAACAAGTACAGGTGCCTTACAAACATCTTATCCAAGACGAAAACAAAACCGACAACAACAACTCTAACAACTAACAATAGATGGATCGAAACCGAGCAATGACTGATGACAACTTTAACAGGAGTCTTGTAGCCAATA
>JAHPZR010056002.1:7500-10000 GCA_019787425.1 Platygyra sinensis | reverse complement strand
AGGATGACATTAAAGACTATCCTGACGATTTTTAGCTTCTAAACGTTTATACATTGGTAATGCTGCAAGCAATTTGAATGTGTCAAAATTTCACCAAACTCGCAATTTGTAATTTCTTTTAATCGTTTTCTACGTAGTGAGACCTTATTCATTATATTAAGGATTGTTGGATTATGGTGAGTGCCTCTATCAGTGGCGTAGCCAGCTCAATAATTGGGGTCCATACTCATATATTCGTGTTCTACATCATTCATTTCTTTTGAAAGCGATTGTTTTTTTATGGTTTTATGGCTCTACAGTGGTGAAGCTGGCCATAGCCACTGGTCTCGCTATGCAAAGTTTTGAGTGAATAATATATTCAAGCCTTTAGAACTGTATACCATAACGGTGCCAGTTGCTATGGCTAGCTCCTCCACTGTGGCTCTATAAAGTAGTGATTTGGGACACATTCAGTATAGCTATGTCTTCGCAGAAGTCCGACCCCTGCGTACGTACCCTGTTGTACACGTGATAGTGCGTACGTACGCTCTGGCATGCTACCATGCACACAAGTAAAAATCTCACATCTTTTAGCAATTCTGTTAAGAAGATGTGAACAAGTTGTGTTCGCACTGATTGTCCCAAGTTGTTAACAAGTCAGGTACAAATTTTTGACAATTTGTAACAACCTTGTTGATATTATAAGATTTGTGACAAGGTTGCTGGAACATGCTTGATACAGTCCTGATGTAACAACGTTGTTATGGTCTTGTGTTGTCAACCTTGAAACAACCTTGTCGTATCGTGATTGTAGCGGACTTGTTGAAACAACCTTGTTACAAGTGAGAGAATGACATCAAGCTTGTTAAAAGTTGTTAACAGCTTGTTCTAAACTTATTACAACTTGGGACAAATAGTGCAAACACGACTTGTCGATAGCTTGTTAACAGACTTGTAAATGAAATTACCAGTAGGCGTGCAAGAGTTATTTTTTTCATTAAAAGGTTATGAAAATAGGAACATTTAAGCGACTCTTTACAGTGATAATTTAGTAAATTTGACAAGTTTTTTGGCTACAATGTACAGCAAGAAAGAAACTGAGAATCTGATGTACATACGATCTTATATCTCTAAGATAAGAACATTATTTTGAACAGTTTTCATACATTTTTACCTTTAACAAAACGATCTTGGACTGAAACGAAAATCATAAAATGCCCATGAACCGCTGCTGCAGACACCTAAAAGCTGTCCGACATGTTAACTTCTTTTTTGTTTAATATCCTGGGTACAAGAGGCCATAACTTGTTAGCTCTAATTGAATTTACTTCCGTGTGATAAACAAAAGTGTTAAGTTACCATTTGTAACTAAAAATAGCAATATCTCGTTTTGTTTGTTCAAACATTTCATGGGAACAAGTGGTGACGATTCGTCAGCTCTAATTAAATTGACTCCCTTATGAAAAACAGAAGTGTCAAGTTACCATTTCTAACTAAAAATAGCAAACATCTTGGGGAAACAAGTGCTCACGATTCATCACCTCTAATTGAATTTACTCCCTTGTGAAAAACAAGGGTGTCAAATTACCCTTGGTAACTAAAAATAAAAATATCTCGTTACATTTGCATACCAGAACAAAACAATTGTCACTTCCACTTGTTTTGTAAACGTTAAAACTGTTTCAAATCTAAATTGTCTCGTCTCCTCTAAAATATGTCCTTTGAACTAGAAGCGACGATTCGTGACCTCTAATTGAATTTACTCGTTGTGAAAAACAAAAGCATCAAGTTACCCTTTGTAGCCTGAAATAACATATCTCTTCCCATTGTTTACTACCGACTCGTGAACTACTTTAAAACGCAAAACTCATCTCGTTCATAACTAGCCACCATTACACTTAAACAACCCAATGTATATTATGTAACTGTCATAATTCCCTCCAAACCGGACTAAAAATCACAAACCGGCAACATACACGTTAGTCTTTATTTATTCAATCACCAATGTCCTTGTACTTAATACAATCATAGAACTCCCTCACTTAAGTTGTCTTGAACAAGAAATTTTCTTTTTCTTCTACTACAGTTCGTGCTGGCTATTAATGTGATAAAGCGAAAACCCTGATAACATTGACAAGAAAAGATTAAGTTTTATTTATAACGTATCTTCTCGTCCCAGTAGTAAACAAGAACCATTATAAATGTAAAATCGTCACAGAATAATTTCTTCTTGTTCTGTTGACGAAATTAATCCTAGTCTCTTCGCTTTTCTCGTCGAAACTTATCACTAAAACTGATCAATGGATGCTAAAATTAACGACTGCCCTCGACTCTGCAGCAATATTTAGGTTTCACTACAACACGCAAACGATTCGAACCTGGTCGCAACCTCTTCACATTCCCACTAGTGCATTCCGCCCCCTTAAATACAATTGTTCCTATCATAGACACCACATCAACATTAGTAGTAGAGCGGCTAACACTCAAACCTTATATAATGGAAAAATGCTCCCCCTTCATC
>JAHPZR010056001.1:5000-10258 GCA_019787425.1 Platygyra sinensis | reverse complement strand
GCAACTCGTACTAGTCCACCTTGACGTGCCTTTGATTTGGAAGTGCCACTGTGGAACTTGCGGCCCAGCCTGTGTGATTTTGTACCACAAGACCGGATCGTGCAAATGGCCCATTTAAAACTTTCTGAACTGTTTGGGATTAATTGACGTGCTCTGACCCGGCAGTCAGCATTCTGAAATTTTTTCATATATAATTTTTTGCCATCAACAGATGTTGCTATTTCGACAAAAAAATTAATTGTTGATGAACACCTTACAAGGAAAACGTCTCGAGGAGAAGTTAATTAAGAATCTCTGGATATTTTAGAGAGTGCAATAAACTGTGTTGCTGTCAAGGTGCTAGGCGATTCCACTGTTTTTCAGCTTTATGTGCTAAAGGAGAATTATTTGGTCAGTTCTGGGGTAAAAACAAACGGTTTCACAACGAGGTGTTCCTAGTTAGTTGAAAGATGATAATGAACAATATCACAAAACACAACAATGGATCGGCAGATCATCATTCAGACAATGAAGACAACTCTACTCATGAAACTACTGTGATCATAATTTGTGTTCTTAACGCTCCACTGATGCTCATATCCATTCTGAGCAACGCTTTGGTATTGGCCGCCATAATAAGAACGCCTTCCATTCGCTCGTCGCCGCACATGATTATGCTCTGCAGTCTCGCTGTTTCAGATTTTCTTGTTGGTGTCATTGCTCAACCGATCTATATTGCTGAACGACTTACAAAAGACCGTTTCGTAGAGCATGCTGCAGTGATGATGGGGTATTCTCTATGTGGAGTTTCTCTCTGGACAATAACAGCCATCACTGTGGATCGACTTCTGGCTCTTCACTATCACATGAGATATGTTACTTTAGTGACAGAATCCCGTGTTAAATATACTTTAACAATTATATGGTTGATAAACTTCCTTTCATCGGGGCTTAGCTTTAGGCATTCACGTGTACACAACTTTGTTGTGGCCATTGTTACTACCATTTGCCTTTTAATTTGTATGGGTTCTTTTATCAGAATTTATTGTTTTATTCGTCGACATCAGTTACAAATTCACGCTCAACAACAGGCAGTGCAAAGTTCTGACGCTGAAAACAACTTCAACGTAACGCGATTGAAAAGAAGCGCAATGAACACTTTTGTCTTCTTTATAGTTTTGATTATATGTTATTTTCCAATGTATGTATTATTAACTCTTCTTGGACTCTCTACAAAGGACTGGGAAAGCGAATGGCACTTTGCTCTTATAGCAGTATTCATGAATTCATCCATCAATCCATTTTTGTATTGCTGGCGTCTTCGCGAGCTTCGCACGGCAGTCGCTAAGACAGCAAGGCAGATGTTATGTAAACAAACAGAAGGTAGGTAAAGGTAAAGTCTGCATACGAGCCAAGTGGCCCATCAGGCCGGAGCTTATCCCGGTTTCCTTAGCATGAAGCGACTGAGAGTATTTCTACTCCCCCCTGAATGGGATGCTAGTCCATCGCAGGGTTACCCCCCAGCATTAAATTCGCCGGTACCCATTTATACACCTGGGTGGAGAGGGGCACTGTGAGAGTAAAGTGTCTTGCACAAGAACACAACACAATGTCCCAGGCCAGGGCTCGAACCCGGACCACTCGATCCAGAGACGAGCGCACTAACCATGAGGCCACCGCGCCTCCCACAAACAGAAGAAAACTAGAAAAAATTCTTTTTGAACAAAACGCAGTATAAAAGGGTTACCGCGTGTATGTTTGCTTTGTAGCCCATATTGTTATAGAGAATTATAAGTAAACGAGATATAAACGACATTTTCAGGACCTTGTGATGTAAAATTCAAGTGTTCTAAGATTGTTCTCGGTATGCTAGAAGATTAACAGTAGTAAATATGAGGTATCCCAAGAAAGCTCATTTAAATGATAAGATAGATTAACCATTTTGCGTCTCTATTGCATGAGTTGAATTTTACTGGAATAAAACCGAACGAAAAACTTTTCTGTAGTATTTTAGCTCTATTTACAAGCGGTATTTACCCTTCAATAAGTTATCAAGAATTGGAACAAGTATATCAAACACGAAAGATCGTTTTCTATCAACTATTTAAAACACCAAGAGGAGAGGAGAGAAGAGTCAAAAAACGACACGCGTAGCGGCGTGTGTTTGTCAAGTTCGACGAACTTCAGTTCCAAAATGTTTGTCCGTCTTATGCCTCTTTATAAATGTTTATTGTTTTAAGCTTGACATGGTTCTTAAGGTATATTTAACAAGTGCTCACCGAAGTGGAGGTGAACATCCACCGCTAGCCACCGACACTGAGGTAAATAGTTGTTTTTGTATCTACTAAAACAGTGAGATAATATACACCACAAAAAATTAATTTAGATGATTTTTTCACTTGTCACGGATGCAAATCGGGACGCCATTTTTCCCCGAGTTGCTCGGAGTTTCATCGCTCCGAATCTCAAGAAACCAATTTAGCAATTTGGGCATGGCTGTTCAAGTTATATGTTGCTTATTCTGCTATACCTCTTGCTTTTAGATTTTAGTTAATTTAGATTTTAATATTCGGAGTTTGCCGAGAAAATCAGCGCGCGCCTTCAACGATATCCACTGTTTTAGTATATACTAATTAACAATTAGATTATGAGCCCGAGTTTTCTACGAGCAGATAGTCAACGAGGCGCAGCTGAGTTGACTATCGCTCGTAGAAAACGAGGGCGAGTAGTCTAATTGTTTTAGTATAAATTTACCGTAGTCTCATTGCATTAAAAGAAAAAAAAAGTCAAGTAACGCGAAGAAAAGAACTGTTATTATGTTACATCAGGTTCAAACGTGACGCGCGATGTGCACTGATGCGTAACTGTTGACTATCAGCAGATAGTCGACGGTAATATAGCCAATCAAATTCACCGATTCACAATAGACTACGGTAAATTTATACTAATACTTATTATTTATAGTCTGAAGAATTCTTATTCATTTTCCCGAGAAGAATTATTTGATTGCTTAATAATAATAATACGTGCAATTTAAATTCAACTTTCATTTCTGTTTGGGATTAATTGACGTGCTCTCAGCCAATCAGTTTGCTGAATTTTTGCATGCATATTAATACGCCATAAACAGGTGTTGCTATTTTGTAAAAAATGCATTATTCAAGACACCTTTCAAGAAAAATGTCACGAGAAGAAATTAATTGGAAATCAACAAGGTTTCTGCTCTTAAATTCAACTTCTGCACTTAATTTCATCTTACCGCACTTCAGTTAATTTCAACTTTCTGCCCTTATTTTCAACTTTTTGATCTAAAAAGTTCCTTTGCACGACCCGGTCACATGGT
This sequence comes from Platygyra sinensis, assembly GCA_019787425.1. Taxonomy (NCBI): domain Eukaryota; kingdom Metazoa; phylum Cnidaria; class Anthozoa; order Scleractinia; family Merulinidae; genus Platygyra; species Platygyra sinensis. The sequence continues at coordinate 6,936 of JAHPZR010056001.1, read as the reverse complement.
ACAAAATCACATATGCTGGGAGGCATGACAAAACAACTCGTACCAGTCCACCTTGACCTGCCTTTATTTTGGAAGTGCCACTGTGGAACTTGCGTCACAGCATGTGTGATTTTGAACTTTAAGACCGGATCGTGCGAATGGCCTATTTAAATTTTCTGCATTGTTTGGGATTAATTGACATACTCTGAGCCAATCAGCATTCTGAAAATTTTCATTTATATTTTTATGCCATGAACAGATGTTGCTATTTCAAAAAAAATGAATTGTTGATGAACACCTTTCACGAAAAACGTCACAAGAAGAAGTTAATTAAGAATCTCTGGATATTTAAGAGAGTACAATAAACTGTGTTGCTGTCAAGGTGCTGGGCGATTCCACTGTTTTTCAGCTTTATGCGCTAAAGAAGAATTATTTGGTCAGTTCTGGGGTAAAAACAAACGGTTTCACAACGAGGTGTTCCCAGTTAGTTAAAAGATGATAATAAACAATATCACAAAACACAAAAATGGATCGGCAGATCATCATTCAGACAATGAAGACAACTCTACTCATGAAACTATTATCATCATAAACTGTGTTCTTAACGCTCCACTGATGCTCATATCCATTCTGAGCAACACTTTGGTATTGGCCGCCATAATAAGAACGCCTTCCATTCGCTCAACGCCGCACATGATTATGCTCTGCAGTCTCGCTGTTTCAGATTTTCTTGTTGGTCTCATTGCTCAACCGTTTTATATTCCTGAACAACTTACGAACGACCCTTACGTACACCAGGTTTCAGTTATGATAGCGAATTCTTTATGTGGAATTTCTCTCGTGACAATAACCGTCATCACTCTGGATCGATTTCTGGCTCTTCACTATCACATGAGATATGCTACTTTGGTGACTGAATCTCGTGTTAAATATAGTTTAATGATTATATGGTTAATTAGCTTCCTGGGATCAGGGATTGCCTTTTGGGACAATCGTGTCAAGAGGTTTACTGTAGGCTCTGTTATTATTATTTGTCTCATAATTTCCACATTTTCTTACACAGAATTTATCAAATTGTTCGTCGACATCATTTACAAATTCATACTCAGCAACAGGCAGTGCAAAGTTTTGACGCTGAAAACAACTTAAACATTGCGCGATTGAAAAGAAGTGCAATAAATACTTTCGTCTTCTACATAGCTTTGATTATATGTTATATTCCATTGTATGTTTTATTTAATCTTCCTGGACTCTCCACAAAGGACTCGCCAACAGAATGGCAATTTGCTTGTACTGCAGTATTCATGAATTCGTCCATTAACCCACTTTTGTATTGCTGGCGTCTTCGCGAGCTTCGCACGGCAGTTGTTAAGACAGCAAAGCACATGTTTTGTAAACAAACAGAAGAAAACTAAACAGAAGTCTTTTTGAACGAAAAGCAGTATAAAACGTTTACTGCGAGAAAACAATTTTCGTTTTTTTCTCGGGGGTATGTTTGCTTTGTAGCTCATATTGTTATGGGGAATTATAAATAAACGAGATATAAACGACATTTGCAGATCCTTGTGATGTTTCATCCAGGTGTCTTGAAATTGCTGACGTTGTGCTAGAAGATTAACAGTAATAAAAGTAAGGCATCCCCTAAAAAACTCATTTAAATAATAAGATAAATTAGTCATTTTGCGTCTCTATTGCATGATTTGAATTTTACTGAAATGAAAACCAAAAGAAAACCTTCCTCTGTAGTATTTTAATTCCATTTACAAGGGTTACTTTTCCTTCAATAAGTTATCGAGAATTGGAAGAAGTGTATCAAACACGAAAGACTGTCTTCTACCACATTTTAAAACACCAAGAGGAGAACATTGCAGAGTTAAAAAACGACACGCGTAGCGGCGTGTGTGTGTCAAGTTTGACAAAGTTCAGTTGGAAGACGTTTCTCCGTCTTCCGCCTCAT
>JAHPZR010056000.1:90000-91201 GCA_019787425.1 Platygyra sinensis | reverse complement strand
CTCACTGTGGAGCAAAAAATGTTAATGTATTACCAGTGGGATAGTGTCAGAATTATAATTTATATCGAGACTTCAGTGTACCATCGAATTCTAAAATAACAAAGAAAAAATATATTTGTTAAATAGCTTTTAAAGCTTGATTATGACAGGAGCCATAATCGGGGATCCGCGCGCACCTATGATATGGGACAACTTTTCTATTTTGGGAACAAATTGCGCTATCCTGACTTCATATATCCGCTCTGATCCACGCACCTGTCATGAGTTCTCGCGTGGATGTTGTCACGTTGCGTGATCAAATAGTGAGAATTGCGAGATTCTCTTCCAATTTTTTACGGCGATGAAAGGGAATAAAGGCAGAGAGGAAGAAACAGGGCTCTTCTATGTACTTATATGCTCTGAGTTAATGGAAAAAGTGAGTTTCCAGGGTCAAGAATTTCTATAATTTCGCGCTGTGAATGAAAGATATCTGCTCGAGCTAGTTGTACGCGTAAACTTTTGTGTTTGTTCTGCAGAGAAAAGTTATGTAAGCAAACTCTTCACTCTGGTATCGCTACTTTTTTTATTGTTTCTGCTCTTTTGGTGAGTTTCAAAAGTTTTTGAAAGAACTTGAAACTGCTATTGTTTTTCGCGACATGTGCTTGCAATGCACAGTTTATTAACGCGCGGCATCATAATTTGCATGTGTAGAGGTAGTCGGTTGTGATTGGCCAAAAGATTTAGCATTGGGAATACTTGAGCTGCTGGTAAGTAATTCCCAAAGTGTGATAGTGTTAACAATAGCGCCCTAAGTAAATGTGGGCCGCACTGTTTACAAAGTGTTGTGCAAATTTGTGTCCAGCGACTAATTTAGTGTCCAGCAACTAATTTAGTTTTATTTTTATCAGTAGTTTTTTAATAGTTTTTAATAGTTTTTAATAGTTTTCAATAGTTTTTAATAGTTTTTAATAGTTTTTAATAGTTTTGTATATTTTAGTATAGTTTTATTTATTATTATCTTAGAGTTGGCGTGATGTCCTAAACGATTTTGCCGACATAACGATATTTAGATTTAGATTTAGATTATTTGACAAGACGGAGGACTAACAAAAAATTATCTGAATTGTCGAAATTGTTTCATGTAAAACAGGCGGTCTAGAAATCTTTATCTGTGATCAGGCAGGTTTTCTTATAAGTGCGAAATACAGCGGCAGGGAACTCG
>JAHPZR010056000.1:57500-82500 GCA_019787425.1 Platygyra sinensis | reverse complement strand
TTGTTTCACCAGCAAATAGTTCTCTGGTTGGCATATTAATAACAATAGGTGACGTCACTGATATCTTTGCTATATGTCCTCAAACATTAATCGACCTTGAACATATTCAAAAACTAGATACATGATATGTGTTTAATGTACGTTTTCACACCAAAGTTTCACTAGAGTGAATTCGTATAACCGTTCCTTATATGCTAATGGCGCATAATATTCTAATTACCAGTTTTTGAACGCACGAGATAGTTTTCAGGTTGGAATGCACTGAAATAATTAGAATATGAGCCAGAGAATTCGTTGTGAGGGAAACGACCATGGAAGCGCACGAAATACACTTAGTACTTTTGAATATTCTATCCATTTTGCTGACTTTACAGCTACCACCGCCGGCCGAGATTTCCCTTTGCAGCATAGGTTGTTTGAGAATTTTTATGGAGAACAGTTTTGCGGTCGAGATGTGTTTCGCCTGATATCATGACAAGCCCATTTGTTCTGAAGATACACTGGTGAAACTCCGGAGTCCTTTCTAAAATTAGCCACCGACCTGATGCCAATGCCTTTCATTTAACATTAGCTGGACTTCCACGCAGACGTCAACGACGACAAAAGAAAATATTGTCAATCAGATTTTACTTGTGATAATATCTCCACGTGGATACACTTGCACTCTGTTTTGACATTGATCCAACATCTTTTATTCGTATTAATTTACAGCTGGTTCGGGAAAGGTTGTCCAAAAGAAGGGTAAGGTATGGGAGATATTCAATAAAATAAATTCAACCTGTAGTGAACGCTCAGAATCGAAGGTGTCACGACTGTCCAGTGAAGACCTATGGTAGCGAGCTATTTGGATGAAAGAGTTCTTAGGATATAGCGTAGATGAAGTGGCAGTACGCACAAGCTTATCCATATTTAAAGTCGTCAGAATCATGCTTTCTCTGTGAATCCTAACCCTTTGTTACTAATTCATGGTCTGGATCATTTGACTGAATTTTGAAACTCACTTATATCTCAATGTCAGTAAAAAAGCGTGAGCATTTATTGCTAGCTGACGTTTTCGATAGCATTGCAGTCACGTTTTCGTTTACTCAAACTGACAGTTTACCATAATGCCTTTCGGCATTGTCGCGTACGCTTTAATGCTTCTTTTGGACAACCTTTCCCGAAACAGCTGTATATACAGAACACTACCAGAACTTTGGAGATACTTCCAGAACCAAATCAGATGGCCAAACGTTCTGGAATGGGCAATCAAATGGGAAACTGGCCTGAATTTCTTATGTCGTTGGTGCAATTGATAGTAACCCTCATCAGATCTAACGACCCCTATCAGAAGCTCAAAGACCATTTTACAGTGGACATAGACATTACCACTGCATGAATACTCAATTAGTTATAGATAATGACAGAAACATTCGATTTGTTCAGGCCGGTTTCTTGGGAAGCACGCATGATGCCACGTCCTACAGACTAATGGAGCCGATCGGACCAGGAATCAATTTGGACATTTAATCAACCTCCCCTTGCTTCTCTTAAAATAAAGACAACAAAAACTTTATGTGGCTGAAAATGGGGAAGTGGGTGACAGAGTGCTCAGTTAATATTTTAGCCCCACGAAGCCCTGAAGTGTCACGAAAACAAAACCTACAGCCCAAGGAGATATAGACGGTGGATGGAGAGGAGGGAGTAGGCCTTCACTCCGGGCCACTGTAAACATTCCTGGGTAGAGAGGAGGGAGTGGGCCTCCTCTCTGACTGGAGGGAGTGGGCCTCCACTAACCTAACTCCAGGGGGTAAAAATTGGAGGGAGTTGGCCTCCGAAAATCGAGTCTATGGGGGCAAGAGTGTGACAAGAGGAGGACTTCATCCCCACAAAATGCAAAGCATTCCCCCATCGACGAGCCACTGAAAAATCTACAATGTAGTTAGTCCAAGATTAATAGTAGCCAGTATACTTATCTTCCTTGTAAAACAACAAAATGCCTTTTATTTTGCGAGGAAGGCGGAAGTTGACACTATGTCAGACATATATTTGTGAGAGGGGCCGCAAGGACGAAGGGGGGGGGGGGGATTAAGCAAAAGAGGACATTTTATCAGAACTGCTGGCGACGTAGAAAGTTATAAATCTCCCGAAACAAAAGGCATTTGTGTCACTTGGTATAACAGGCTGGTCAAATTATAACAGGCTAACTAACTGTTGGGGGACCTGTGCCAGAACAGAGGGTGGGGTCTTTATATACCTTTCAAAACAATCAGAGGAGAATAAGTTGGAGACGAAGAAAGTTGGATAGAGGAAGGTCGAAGCCATGGCTGGAATGGTAGTTTTTGACTGCTGACAAATAGTTCTTGGTAGTTGTATATTGCACTGAACGAGCCATAGCAACAGAAAAATTGATCAAAACCTCCTCATTGAAGGGGAGTTGCGGATTAATGTTGATTTGAGAACAGAATGTAACAAATTGCCGCATACCAGAACTGTATGTCTTTTTGGTGCTTGGGGCAAGGGCCATCCCCAGGTAATGCTCAGCTTCCTTTTCTAGAGATTGTACGGGTGGGGTGGGATGGGATCTGGTGTGGCGTTGGCATGGGGTGCTAGCTGGTGGAAGCGTTCCATCTGGAAACGAGAAAGAGAGTCTGCAATGTTGTTATTGATCCCAGGGACATGCACTGCTCGAAAATAAAAATTCTGCTGCAAGGTGCAGAGTGTAAGGTCCCTGACTAAGTCCGTTACCCGGGGAACTTTGGATCGATGGGAATTGATGACCTCGACCACACCCTGATTATCGCAATAGAACTGAATGCGCTTGGATGTCCAAAAGGCCCCCCACAAATGGCATGCAACGTTAATTGCATATAGTTCTTGCCAGAGAATACTAATCCCGGGCTGGCCTAATTGTTGAGATGGTAGCCACTGTCCCTGAAGCCATCTATTCTGGAAGAATCCCCATAGCCCAGGAAGCCAGAAGCATCGGTAAACAAGGAGAGGGTGTTGGAGGTTTCCCACAGAGGGGATAGGAATAGTCCTATACCGTTCCACTGGTCAATAAACATCTTCCACATTTCAATATCTTTATAGAAACCCGTAGTTAGCTTTATATGATGGTGGGGTTTCTTAACGCCTTGGGTAAGGTGAATTATTCGCTGTAGGAAGGGGCACCCCGGAGCAATCACCGTGCAAGCAAAGTTAAGGGTACCTATCAGTGATTGAAGTTCTTGCAGGGTTGTTGACCGCCGGGATTGGAAATTGGAGAGAGCAGACTGGGGATCCGCTCTACCTTATCCTCGGGTAGCCTTGCCTCCATTTTCCCAGAATCTAGTATGATACCCATGAACTGAATAATTTGAGAAGGCCCCTCGGTTTTGGATGCAGAGATAGGAATATTCAGAGTTTTGAAGGTCAGGATCATACTTGACAGACTCGCCTGGCAAAGTGAATCCAGTGGAGGGGTAGGACAGGGTGGTTCCGCTATGAGGAAATCATCCAAGATATGGCAGACGAAGGAAATGGAACATTTGTTGAGTAAGATCCACTCAATGGCATCGCACAATTGGTTAAAAATGTACGGGGCAGAGCAAAGCCCAAAAAGGAGCACCTTGTCAAAATAATACTGCCCGTTCCAAAACATCCCCAAAAGTTCCCAATCATCTGGATGGACTGGAATGAGGCGAAATGCAGACTCTATGTCTGTTTTTCCCATGTAGCAGCCCTGGCCAAAGGTTTGAATTGCTGCGATGGCATTGTCAATAGTAATATATTGAAGGGAGAAGTCATCCTTTTCGATAAAATAATTGATGCTAGAGGTCCCGGACTTAGGGTAGGATAAATGAAATATCGTTCGGAATTTGTCACAATGATTTTTGGGAACAAGGCCGATAGGCGAGACTTGAAAATTTTTAAAAGGGGGTGTGGAAAAAGGGCCCATTGTACGTCCTTTTGAAACCTCATCATTTAAATTTGCTGTAACCACCTCAGGATATAAAAAGGCCGTAGGTAAATTGTTTGAAAAGCGTGGGGATCTAGGACCAGAATACCCAATCCTAGCCTCCTCCCTCAGCTCTAAACACAGTTTGTTGACAAATTCCCTTTCAGGATGATCAGATAAGGCCTGATACAAGGTTTCTACCTTGACAGGAGTAACAATACCACCGAAGCTATTTTTCTCGGTGGCGGGTGCTTTGGTGCTGGGGGGCGACTTTCCCTCCCTATGGAGAGGTTGTTTTTCTGTGCCATAGTTTGTGGGGCACTTGATCCCGGGGTGATCTTTCCCACACCCAGACCTGTTGCATTTGTGGGCATAGGAGCAAGTGGTTCTGGCACAGGGAACCCCCCTGTTAAAGTTGTGACAAGTACGGTTTCCGGGCCCTTTTGAGGTACTTGACGATGAGGGTCCTGACTGGAAAATCCCAATGTCTTCCTTTAGAAGTGAAGGTGCAACCGTAAAGGTTTTGAGCCACAATTGACTGTCAATGGTTGACCATTTTAATGCCTTGTTAGTGGCAGCCTTCTGACGGAACTTTATGTCATAAACACACCAGCCTAACCCCTTATGGTATCTAGCAGCATGAGGATTGTCCAATACACACAATCTGATACGGTCCGATAAAACAACTTTCCAACTGTACTGTTTGACAATCAGTTAAAGATTGTTTCGATCTGTATACGGTCGGAGAATCGTATCTCATTAAGGGGACTTAGAATATAGTCAAGTCTAATCAGAGGTAAGGGGGTGACACAGCTTGTCGATCCGTACGATTTGAACAGATGAAAAACTCCTTTTTCCATCCGTATACGGTCGAAAATTGCATCTCATTAAGGGGACTTACAATATTCTCCCTTGTTACCGGCGGAAGGGCCCTTCACGAGTTGTCGATCCGTACGGTTCGTACAGATGGAATAGGCTCCTTTCAATCCGTACGCGATCGGAAAATTCGCATCTGATTAAGGAGACTTAAAATAATTCTCCCTTTTTACTTGTGGAAGGGGGTCTCACGGGTTGTCGATCCGTACGGTTCGTACAGATTGAATAGGCGTTTTTCAATCCGTACACGATCTGAAAACTGTATCTGATTAAGGGGACTTAGAATATTTTTTTTGTTTTACCGGCAGAAGGGGGTCTCACGGGTTGTCGATCCGTACGGTCCGTACAGATTGAATAGGCGCTTTTCAATCCGTACACGATCTGAAAACTGCATCTGATTAAGGGGACTTAGAATATTTTTTTTGTTTTACCGGCAGAAGGGGGTTTCACGGGTTGTCGATCCGTACGGTCCGTACAGATGGAATAGGCGCCTTTCAACTCGTACACGATCTGACAATTGCATCTGATTAAGGGGACTTAGAATACTTTTCCCGTTGTACCGGCGGAAGGTTGTCTCACGGGTTGTCGATCCGTACGGTCCGTACAGATTGAATAGGCGTTTTTCAATCCGTACACGATCTGAATATTGCATCTGATTAAGGGGACTTAAAATAATTCTCCCTTTTTATTTGTGGAAGGGGGTCTCACGGGTTGTCGATCCGTACGGTCCGTACAGATGGAATAGGCGCTTTTCAATCCGTACACGATCTGTAAACTGCATCTGATTAAGGGGACTTATAATATTTTTCCTTTCTATCAGCGGAAGGAGGTCTTACGGGTTGTCGATCCGTACGGTTCGTACAGATGGAATGGGCGCCTGTCAATCCGTACACTATCTGAAAATTGCATCTGATTAAGGGGACTTAGAATACTTTTCCCGTCTTCCCGGCAGAAGGGGGTCTCACGGGTTGTCGATCCGTACGCTTCGTACAGATTGAATAGGCGCTTTTCAATCCGTACACGATCTGAAAACTGCATCTGATTAAGGGGACTTAGAATATTTTTTTTGTTTTACCGGCAGAAGGGGGTCTCACGGGTTGTCGATCCGTACGGTCCGTACAGATTGAATAGGCGTTTTTCAATCCGTACACGATCTGAAAATTGCATCTGATGAAGGGGACTTAGAATACTTTTCCCGTTGTACCGGCGGAAGGGGGTCTCACGGGTTGTCGATCCGTACGGTCCGTACAGATGGAATTGGCACCTTTCAATCCGTACACGATCTGAAAACTGCATCTGATGAAGGGGACTTAGAATAATTTTCCCGTTTTACCGGCGGAAGGGGTTCTCACGGGTTGTCAATCCGTACGGTCCGTACAGATGGAATAGGCGCCTTTCATTCTGTACACGACCTGACAATCGATGTGATTAAGGTGACTTCAAATAGTTAGGTTATCTGGATTTCTTGCGAGTGTACCTTGTGTAACTATGGAAAAACATATTTTTATAGGTATAGATCAATGGAATTGATATTGCTATCCTTGTTTGAAAAAGGCACTCTTGTATTTATATTTATCAGGAATTTGTTATACTTTAGTTGCAATTGGAGGTTTATGTGGGAATATTACGTCGCTAGAAGGGCCAGAATGGCATTGGTAATGGGGAAGTGGCTGGTTTCAAAGTGTATGTATTAATTTTTATGGTGGGGTTTAAATTTTTTTTAAGGCATTCGTATTTATTTAACATAACATCAACGCATTACATTGTTAATCTATAGGTACTTGTAAAATGTTGTTTGGTAATAATAATGACAAGCTAAAATAGTAACTAACTTTGTGAACTGCCTTAAAATAAATCGTTCTTGTATTTTACATAACTTTGCCATGTCGTTTTTTCATTCATTCAATTTGTAAAGAGGTGCCCACAAACGTCAGCATTCCCAGTTCGGCCGATAAAACTCTTGTTACGGGCGACACGGCTCCAGGCGACCAGAGAATCGACCAAAAAGACCGTAATCATTCTTTAAAATAAGCGAACAAATTCTACATAATTACAGCCACCTAGATTTACGATGAAATAAAGCAAGGGGAATATAATCCTTACAAAAGTTAGTGGCAACCCTAATTTCCGTTGAACTCCCAACAATTAAATTTGCAGAAACAAAATACATATTGAATATAGCGTGTGTTGGGCTCGCAAAATTTAAGAAACAATGATATACAACTTATTAAGTGTGTGTTTGGGCTCGCGCGCTTTAAGAACAAAGAATAACATGAAACGGGTCATATTAGTAGCTTGTGAACAATTACGCAATTCAGTATTTTACTGCGATGTGATTTTCAATAAACTAGTGTTCCAGTCTCCCAGTCTCCCAATATGGATTGTATTTACCAAAAAGACCGTAATCATTCTGTAAAATAAGGGCACAAATTCTACATAATTACAGCAACCTAGATTTACGATGAAATAAAGCAAGGGGGATAAAATTATGTAGTATACATGTAGATCTGCCGCGTTTGTTGTGGCAGTATCCGCCGATTGATAATCTATCGCTCGAGGTAGACATGTATATCTGGCTTGTTTGTTGTGGCAGTAAGCTGAGATCATACATTGTATTTAGATGTGTTTGGGCTCGAACTCTTTAATGGATATCTGGCATGTTTGTTGTGCCAATCATCTGATCCGTCGATTCCTAATTTCTTGCGCTCTAAACGGGTCATACTAAATGATCACGTTTAAAGAACGACGTACACATGTATATCTGCCTCGTTTGTTGTGGCAGTATTCTTCGATTAAACGGGTCATGTTGTCGCACACGTTTTAAGAACGAGGTATACATGTATACGTGCCTTGTTTGTTGTGACAGTATCCGTGGACTCATAATTTCTTTCGCTCTAAACGGGTCATATTGTTGCTCACGTTTTAAGAACGAGGTAAACATGTATATCTGGCTTGTTTGTTGTGGCAATATTTGTCGATTGATAATGTCTTTCGCTCTAAACGAGTCATACTTTTGCTCACGTTTTAAGAACGAGGTATACATGTATATCTGGCTTGTTTGTTGTGGCAGCATCCGCCGATTGATAATTTCTTTCGCTCTAAACGGGTCATATTGTTGCTCACGTTTTAAGAACGAGGTATACATGTATATCTGGCCTGTTTGTTGTGGCAGTATCCGTCGATTGATAATTTCTTTCGCTCTAAACGGGTGATATTGTTGCTCACGTTTTAAGAACGAGGTATACATGTATATCTGGCTTGTTTGTTGTGGCAGTATCCGTCGATTGATAATTTCTTTCGCTCTAAACGGGTCATATTGTTGCTCACGTTTTGTTGCTCACGTTTTAAGAACGAGGTATACATGAATATCTGGATTGTTTGTTGTGGCAGTATTCGTCGATTAATAATTCCTTTCGTTTCAAACGCTTGATGAGATGCATTTGACGGACCGTATACAGACTGTAAACTGCGTTCACAATCCGTACAAACCGTACGGATCGACAAACCGTTGTGACCCCTTAGCTAAAATAGCACGTGATATATAGACCACCTAATGAGATGCAAATGAATTTTCCGATCGTATACGGACCGAATACTGCGTTTACGATCTGTACAAACCGTACGGATCGACAAACCGCTGTGACCCCTTCGCTTGAATAACACGTTATTTATGTTAATGTCCCACTAATGAGGTGCAATTTTCCGATTGTATACGGATCGGAAACTGTCTTTTACGATCTGCCAAATGGTACGGATCGTAAACTTGTAGTTTCGAACTGTAGCAGTTTGTGTATATTGGACATGACTGTCATCCTGGGACGGATTTAAAACGTTAAAGTTCTTGGGAAGCAATTTAGATAGTTCCATGAACTCACCGGTGAGGATCTCCTTGACCAGTTTCGCTGGTAGCTCGTGCACAGAATCCATTGCTGTGTCTGTTGCAGATCTGGAGCAGTTTCCTAGACTTGATACTTGCAATTCGAGTAGGCTATTGCTTGTGGACGCTGCTGAAGAAGGTGGTGTAACATCCACAGAGGATTCTCCTATGGGGGTGGCTGGATCTGGAGCTTGTGGAGGAGAGCCACTGAAAGCGCGAACTGCAGGTTGCGCTGCAGCTGATGCGGCTTTTTCAATCGCCTCGTTTAAAGACCCTTGTACGATGGATTGTACTTGAGTCAGTTGTGTGGCTGACAAAAGCCCATCTTGTGGCGACTCCCGATCCAGTAGCTCTTGGACTTGACGCTGGAGTTTTTGCAACTGCAGTTCCATAGGATTTTTGTTCGGATGCTCGCCGCCATCTTGAATAGAGGGCGGAGTGCCAGGAAGGTTGCCTGTGTTTCGCCGTGCCTCGTCAATACGCTTAATCAGGGCAGCACGTCCGCCTGGCGTTGAGAGATTGAGCCGGCTGCATATAGATCGCAAATCGGAAAGATTTCAGTATAACCCCATACATTTATTATGCATTATTATGCATATTTATTACGCTCTTTTGTTTTTGAAGACAATAGAAGGTCCCTAGGGTATTGAATATATACATTGATAATTACTACTTACCGTATGAATAAAAGAGGATTTGATTGCGCGCTGTCGCGGGCTATCGCGCTGTGTTTTCGCCGATTCTTTTCTTCCCCTAGCTCCGTTCTTCTCTCTTTTTCTTCTCTATATTACCCAGGCTCCTTGCGCATTTGTTTTTCCTTTTTTTCTTGTACCCTGTCACGTCTCGAACCACTTACCTCTAGCACACATCTCGCCTACTAGTCTCTCTTGTACACCACTACACTACGAGGATCAGTTGAGAACTACCCCTCCAAAAATAATTTATATTTTACCTAAACCGTTTGCATTCCCAAAAATTTGCATGACAATTTACTTATTCAAGTGTTTAACGCATGTTGCACGCTGCACGAAAACATGCATCGCATTTGTGAGTCCCTGGTGAATAAAAGGGGAAGAGTATGATTTATTTCCCTCGGCTTCAGCAGTACTGTTAGTTACGTACACATCAATGTCTTCAATGAATTTCCTTAAACTCTGCAAAATTTTGCCGGATCACGACCAGTGCATACAGTGGTGCAAGGAACACAACCTGCTGGCGTCGTCAATAAAGTGTCCGCGGGAAAATTTTAGCAATGCGTGGAGGTGGAGACGACGAGCTTCTTCGCGAGATGGATACGAATCGCGATGTTCAAGAAGAAACTGCAATGGCATGGCATTAATGGGCACTGAAGATACATGGACGGGAGTCAAACAAAGAACATCCAAAGATCTCTCCGAAAGCTATCTACGGGAATGGTTGCTGCGTCAACACTATGGAGACGATCCTTTTGGAAACATTATCAAGCACATCGTCGACTTATATGTGAATACGCAAAGATGCGTAAATTGTTTCTGTATGAACTGTTCGTGATCTGATCGCCACTTCATGAAGGAAAGATACAAAATACACAGCTTCAACGCATGGGACTAAATTTGAGGAAGGAAATCAAGGGGTTAAAACGCGGAATGACACAATAAAGGTAAGCAAGAATTTTATTTCCCTTCGATATCATTTAGAAAATTATTAAAATAGTAGCTGACCCGATCAACAGTTTATAGCAAACAGTTTATAGCTAATTGCTTAGGCCTAAAACACTATTTTATACGCATTTTAGAACTAGCGCAATGGTCGAAATCGCTATTATTATAAGCAGTTTTAAGCCTGCGTTCTGTTTAAAAACACGGTAAATGCGTCCAAAATTGTGATATTACATTTCCGTTTTGCGTACTTTAGATTTTAAGTCTCCAAGAAATCGCTTTGTTTTTCAGTATTTTTGACGGAAAATTCGGGAAAAGTCTAAAAGTATGCGACACTTAGAAAAAAAATGGTAGAGTTTAAAGTTATTCAAAGGGAATAACTCTCAAAGGAGCGCTATTGTTTCCGCTATTGTCAAGTAAAACAAAGAACTGTATGCATAATAAATGTATGGTGTTACACGGAAATCTTGCCCGCAAAACTTTGACATCTAGCCTACCAAGTTCGAGGTCCGTAGGGATATGACCGGGGTCGGCCAACGTGGAAGTGTTCCTTGTTCGGCGAGTCGGCGGCATGTTTTCGTTCAAAACACCACGCAGAATGCAAGATCCATGCACCACGCGATTGCGCCGGCTAGAATCTGGCTAGGTTTGCCACTTTCTAGATGACGGGCGAAGCAGAAGACGGAATAAGTGAATAGAAAATACTCAATAGAAAATATTCTGAACAAAATGTCGCACTGTTGTCTAACTCGTGTAAGAGCAAAAGGACAATGGTCAAATTTAGCAAGCACGTATCAAGATAATCAAGTTCGCTCTGATTGGATGGTTTTCAGGAGGAGTCTCACGTGAGGTCATCCAAGGTCGATGAATGAATAGCAGAGTACATAGCTCAAAATAGAAACAAGAGTTGTTGATTAACTGAAATTTATTTCATATATTCAATAAATTGTGATCTTACCAAATGCGTCCCTGTTAGCTGAGGGGCACCCAACGAGAAACTTCGATGAAACATCTGTTCGGGAGAGTCTACCCGTTCTAAGACTTTCGGATAATGCATTGCCAAAAAGCTACTGATTTCTTACTAAAACACCAGAGAAATGCAGGGAAAAACAGTCCCTTAGATTTTCGGAAGGGATATTTTTGAAATTTCTGGCTCTAAAAAAGGTCGCCTAGCATTTTCGGGTAAGAAAAAAGTTCGCAGAGAAGTTCTTCTAAGGTAACGTTCAGCTAGCAAATTCTGAAATGAAGAGTTCATTCCCTAAAATTTTCGGGCACTTCAATCTTTAGCTAAGAAATCCGAACAGATCAAATTTTTCTAGCTGATTAAAATAACTCTTTAAACAGTCTTTAAACATTACAAGGAGCCCAGAACTATCCCTCAGAGGCTTTTTTGCTTAATTTGATCGTCGGGTGCCCCTGTTAGCTGACAGGGCATACCCCGATCACGGCTCTTTATTAGCACCGATTCGAGCAGGGCAAATGCATTAGCTTAATTATAGAGAGAAGAGACGCACACGAAAATTCAGTCGGGCATTAGCGAAAAGAAGGGTGAAAATAGAGAATGTTATCAAAGAGGTTAAGACTTTCAAGGCTGTAAGTCAGTTCTGGAGACATCCCCGTTGTTTAATGCCAATTTATGTCGAGCTGGCCACATTGCTGGTCGAGAGACATTTGCATTTATTTCGCAGACTCCGATAATTTACAGCAGAACTGAGATACATAAGTTATGTGTTACAATCTGGTTTAATTTCATGTTTCAATTTTGTTTTGACTTTGCTTGAATCTAAATAGCTAAACGCTGAATCTCATCTCCTTCTCAGCTCATCTCCTTCATCCTCATTCCACGGGCGCCATAAATCGGACATTTCGAACTGTTCTCAGCTTAACACACAGCGTTGTGTTATTCTGTATGTGGCTGGCTTTCCGACACCTGTGGCCAAGAAACACTCGCGCTGGAACTTGCATGCTGGCATGCAAGCATCGGAATAAAACAATGGACGCTTACCATTCGATCCAAAATTTCGAAATTTTCGAAACAGGGACAAATGGTACGGAAATTTCCTGGGAAAATCTGGAAATTTTTGAATTTCCGAAAAGCGAACCATTTAACGGAAAGTTCTGGAAATTCCAGGACTGAAAATCAAATGGAACGGACATTTCCAGGAAATTACGTTCGAAAATTTGGGTATACCCCACAAGGTTGTCCTCTTCTTGGAAATTCTGCAAATTCGCAATTTGCCATTCAGCGCTAGTTGTTTTGGCCGCGATCACAGCGAACTAGGCATCTCACGCAAGGATGACGGAGACGCGTATCCGAAAATGGAAGTACTTTAGAATCATTCCACTTTTATGTCGATAAATACTAGCTGCATCTAAATTCGTGAAGGAAGCGTTTTATAAAAATAATGCCCCCGTAGTGTATCTGTTTGTTTTGCTTACGCTGGCTGGGAAATGTACAAAGATCTAGCACAGGTGCAGAGTCATTGTATGAGTCATTAAACTTTTTGTTTTGCAACATTTTCACTGCCGTTGTGGTTTGTATAATAAGGTCCCTGCTGTTGTGGTCTATAACAAGTCACAATATCGACATATCAGTGTCCTCTTTGCGATTTGCACCTAGAAATCATTGAAAAATTCCGGCTTGTCGTTTTTCACACTGGAAAACTCTGTACTATTCGCCCATGGAAATTTCCGGAATTGCACAACGGAAATTTAGTTTGATCGAATGGAAAACGCCCCTTGTGCTCGTAAATTTCGGAAAATGCAGTTCCATTCGTCAATGCGAATTAGCGGAAATTCAAACTAGAACTTTTCATCGAACGGAAAGAGCCATTGATTTCAGTTTGCATGGTGCGTGCTTTCTTAATTGTTTTTCTCGTTACCATTTAGTGATTCTCATTAGCATATAAGAAACGGGTTATCCGAACTCACTCTACTGACTGTACAAAACACGCATCGGCGGGCGGTCTTATTCATCGACAACCGACATTTTTTTATTTTAGATTTTTACACACATACAAAAAATAAGCAGCATCCGGTACAGACATAAACCTATCACTTATTTCGCCTTGATGAAACGTCACGCTTTGCTTACAATTCAGACGAAACTCAAACTTACTTGTTTTTTTTTTCTTTTCTGTCGCGAAGACCCTGGCGAAATCCTCGCAAGCGAGTCGCAAGAGCATGAAAACTTTGAAGTCCTGAAACGCTGCTATATCTAACCATATCCAAGCAGATGTTTTTCTGGAAAAGCTGTTAATCTTCTTCAGGTGTGGAAATTGTAGTGGAGTAACATGAATGTCTTGTAAAAAGAGCAGCGGAAATCAACTGGTCAGCGAAAAAGGTGGGACATAGGTAAATTCGACACTGTCTTAATTCATTTGAACTGGAGAAACCTACGACGAAAAAGCAGCCATAAAAGCGTGGACTTTTTTGCCAATAGCATAAACGATTTCTGGAATTTTGGACGCCATTTCCCCTGCGCGACATCCCGAGCGCAAAAGTCCTTGCAGAAGGTACACACGTGTGCCGCAGGCGATGGCGCAATTTGTTCTAAAAAACTAGAATTTTGTCCCATATCATGGGAACAGCGTTAAAACTAGAAATGGCGCGCGGTTGCGGCCTCCGTATCCGATTATGGCTCCTGACCATGACTGTTATTCACGCACTCAACCTTTTTAAAGAAAGATATATATACAAATTGCTTCAAACATGGCAGAAACTGTGCTCACCAGTTTCAGCAAAGACAAAGAGAAAACCGCGAAGGCGATATTCGCAGAGAAAAAAATTGAGATTTGGCTTAACCTTTCAAACAAAACACGATCCGTGTTTAGCATACCAGTTTCGATAACTTACGGATAAATGTTTCTCTAGAGCCTTCTAGACCATTTTTCCTTACCACCGACACACACCACTCTTGCTTCTTGCCTCGATTCTATCACACGCGCAAGACCAACATGATTTTTTTTAGGTTGGTGGTGGAGCAGCAAGTTTTCAGACAGTTACGTACTTCACGTAGGGTTAATCTTTCTGACGTTTAATTAGAAATAAAGTGTCATTAAAACTGAGTAGTAGTCAGCCATCGGAATTAACTCTTTAACTCGGAGACTGCGGAACAATTTATAGGGTTTCAAATGTGGTACAGATTATGCACAGAACATGCAGATAGCGGGAGTGAGAAGAACTACCTAGAACTTCACGGAATCAAAATTTTGGGCTTTATCAAGCTGATACACTTTCATATTTAAATAGGCTGAAGAGCTATCATATCGCAAAGAGACACAACAGCTTCTTGCGAAAAGCCTGATATGTCTGTTTATAGTAGATTTCATCGTAACATAACACAAAACATTGTGTACAGTTTGATTTTGAGGTCATTTGAATCAACAAAAAATTAACTGGCGCTAATTGTACTGTGAATTTAATTAGAAAAAAGGTCAAATAGAACTCCTGTGTTTCTTGTGTACAAGCCACACTAAAATTCGGCATTCGAGAAGTTTCCGTTTTAAGAGACTATATGCCACATTTGATCAAAAATAGGAGACAAACACAGTAATAAACATAATAAACTTGCACATTTTTTGATTAAGACTTGACGTTTCGTATGTTATTCTACAAACATTTTCAAAAGTAACCGTTTAAATTTTAAACAGCTATTTATTATGTAATAGTGATGCTTTATTTAATTTAGTTTTTCTTTTTATAGTGTACTGTTAACTATTTGTTTATTCTCGGTTCCAGACCCTCAACATTATTCATGTTCTCTGATTGGATCTTCAGTTCGCTGGTCTGTTTTGCTATTAAACAGGTCAAACAGCAAGTTAATGGCGCTCGAAGTTTTACCTTAAATTTAGTTTTATGACTTCTTCCTTGTCTACATCAATCGATTTCTCGTTTTCGAAAGGAGTGACACGTTACAGATTCAAAGTACAGGCAGCAGGACTGTTACACCTAGGTTTCTCCTTGGTTTTACCAAAAAAAAAAAAAAAAAAACATTTATAACTGTTCTTTCGGATCGGAATAATCGCCTAGCACTGATTGCAGATGGTGGGTCCGTTTCTTTCCACTTGTTAACGTGCAAACGAGATGGTCGAGGAAAGGCTATGAGATGGTGTCTTTTTGATGAAGTTGAATGTAAACAATAAGGAGATACAAGTTACGAGAAAACTTCCATGTTATCCGCCCACGAAAGGTTCATAAACGACAGACGACTGGAATAAATATCTGAATACTTGCAATCGTTGCTAGGTCAGGATTGCCAACGGAAATCTCTGCAGTTTATTTATTTATTTATTTTTTTTTTTGTCGTATGTTTCCGTGTAGATCGTCGCGGTTTAGTACACTGTCTTGTACTTTACTCTAAAATTAACTTTTTCTTTCAAAACCTTTTTACTGCAACAAAATTACATACAAATTAGGGTATAATTTCTTGTTAATTTTACTTTTTTATTAACAACTAAGACTGTATGTTTGTTATTTTTGGACCTAAACTAAATTTGCGGGCAAATGAGTTGCTCTGGCGATTAACTGAAGTAGTTTTGAGGTGGATTGTGAAACAAAAAAAAAACCTTGTGGAGATGAATTAATTTACATTAACCCTGCAAAAATGCACTTTTCCGGTCTAAGATAAATGCATGGAAACTCAAGAATGTCTACAAAAAAGAGATTCAACTGATCCGAATTTTCAAAATAAAACAAGATAATGAAATTTCAAATGTTATTTGTTCAGACAGAAGTTGTTTTATCCCTTTTTTCCTCAGAATGAACACTTTGAACACTTGTTCACTTCCCGACACTAGCATCAACGCATAAGTGAATATGTTACTCAGCCATCGAGATACGCCTTGAAACACAGCGTGGCAATCAGAGAACAAAGACTGACCACCTTTTCAAAGTTCCGAAGAAATGTAACAGCCAGTTCGATTACTTAGCAAGCACGTCAAGCGTTCTCTTAACACGTAGACTAACTCTTACCACGCTAAACTGTTTACGTGGCACTTTCCTTCATTTTTTCTGTATTGTGCTTCCTATAAGTAGTTACGTTTTTTTTAAACACATTTCAGAATAAAAAATAACGATAAAAAAAACGATGTTTCGATCTCTCTGAAATCATTTTCAAGTTGTAGAAAAAGCGAATGAAACATACATATATTTATAAGTACAAATTAGGGCGTGAGAATGTGCAACGATAAAATATGCAAATACTAGCTCTAAAATGTAAGTGTTAAAATAAAAAAAAATACTATAAAAATGCTGTATAAATAACTTTGCACGGACTGAATCTGAATGTTTGTTCAAAGTTGGCTTGTTCAAAGTTGCTTCGGTCCTGAAGGCAAATTACCCGAGTTCTACAAACGCTATGTGGATGACACATTGAGCATAATGCCCAACATCTGAACAGCTGAATCATTACTTTCCGCTTTAAATCAGAGCCATCCATCTGTCAGCTTCACTATGGAAAGAGTACCGTTTCGAAAGGCCTAGTTAAAGCTATTTACCATAAATGAACGCAGAGTTGTACATCTTGCACGTAAATTTTAGGAGCTTTGCAAATATCTCATCTGTGAGGTTCCACTCCATGCCTATTTCTTGAAGTAGGGTTTGAAATGACTTGTTTTGTTTAGAAAGCTCCAAAGCTGTTACCTTGCCCTTTTCCTAAAAAGCACTGACACTGTCGCAGCCGGTGAAGTCGTACAGACCAGGAAGAGATCTACACAGTTCTGACCCCAGCATTCAAACGACTCCTTAGGCCTGGTATATAAGTTGAATTTAATTCAGACGAGTTCAACTCAAATTAAATTCGTTGATCAGTCGACGATTAGTCGAAGGTTGATTTAGACGCGCGTCGAAATTAATAATACAAATATTAATATTTCGATATATTTTAATAATATTGCCCGAGCCTTCCGAATTTATCTGACCAGCGGCGAATTTAAAAAAAAAAAACGCATGAAAATCGCAGTTTAAACCGGGGTACCAGTGCGGAAAAACCAAAACGAAATGGCGAGGTTTACCGAAGCTTTAATTTATTGCCAGAGAAAATGTCTGGAGAAAGAAAGTGGAGGAGAGAGTTGCGAAGTCGAATGTTGACACTGGTTGTGTTGAAGAAAAAGATTCTCGCTTGAGTAAGCTTATTGGTTTGTCTGTTGTTTCAATCCTTCCTCGATCAGTGCTTTGAACTCTTTCATTGTCGCCTAAATCGCTTTCACAAGCCAGTTCACAAGCTGGTTCGAAGTTATCGGTACGCTCCTCGCCCAAATATTCATTTTCCAGAGTAGCTGGTTCAATATCATCGGAAGGGTGACGGTTTTCGCTGCAGAATTGGTTTTGCCCAGCACCTGCAGCAGCTCCAGCGCACGGCAGGCAATAACCTACGCTTCTGTTTGCATCCCACCCCAATGTATCTTCCTTCTCCTCAGCAATAGAACATTCAACTCTGACACAAATACTTATTCTACGAGTTATACACGAGTACTTTGTATTCCTTTTACAAATTGTGCAGGCGGAAGGCAATTTTTTTCCTCCACGACGACATATTATAAATTAGTACATACGACACAACTGAATAGTACTTTTCGCACGCGTTGATTGGCTGCTCGGAGGTGATTAGCAAAGTACTATTCACCTCCGAGCAACCGAAGAAAACAAAATGGCTTTTGTCGGTACATTGTCACAAGTAAATTTACTCTTTTGGCCGCTAGTTATTCAGCTTGTGTGGTATATACTAAAGCAATTATTCACCTCAGTGTAGGTGAATAGTGGTGGATATTTACCTCCACTTTGGTAAATAATTGTTAACTAGCGCAGAGAAAACATACGAAGTTGGCGGGAAAGGCGCGGGAAAAGTGAATACGTAGACACTGTTTGCGCATGCGACCTGACCGAAACGAACCACGGGTTTATTACGTGCTCATTGTAATAATGTGTGCATTTAATTCGATGCGTCTGTTGGACGACGTCTAAATTGAAGACGCGCAATCGCAATTGTATCCGTCCTAGCAAGACGGATACAATGTCTTGGAAGAATTTCATTCACCTGAGGAATGTAACTCGATTTATACGTCCCGCAATCGTTGAATTTAATTACTATGTCCTGGAATTAAATTCGTCCAAATTAAATTCGACGATTTTGCGACGTATAAGCAGGGCCTTAGACATCTATGTATCTTGCTCGAGTCTGTTGACTGCGTTTGTCAAACCTGGGACATGAGATGAGGCCTTTAAAGGCTAAAGAGAGAGCAAATACACATTAACACCCTCTGACGTAATATCTACAGCTCTGTATCCCACGGCTGCTCCATGTGCTGCATGGAGACACACTCTGTTATCTGTCTGTTCTTGCGTCGACCTTAACTCTTCCCTAGTTTTTATTAGGATAGAGGAGACTTCATAGCAGTAATTTTTCGGTGGTTGAAAAAATTTCATTTTAGCAAGCCTCTCTCTGTGTCTCACATTTTGCCACTCCTCTGGAATGAATTTGATCAGGAACAATTTATTTTCGGAATTGGTGTGTTTTTTTCGAGCCTCTCTTTTCTCTCTTTGGGTTCTTGATCAAATTACCTCTGTAAACGTCAAAGAACAGATCAATACGCTGGCTATCTATCCCTTCATTCAAAATCATGTACATCAAAATGTCAGCTACTTCAGCAAATCTTTCTGGTCGCCTCTTATCTTCTAAACCATTGCCATTCGGTCGATAATTCGTGCGCACTGCTGTCAAATCATGTCGGCTGCTGTCAATGGTAAAGTGATGCTTTGTTGGTCTGCAGCGGCCCATCGGCGGTAGCAAGGGCCCAGGGTATAGGTCCGAGAGGGTGGCACAGTGCATCATTCATCTCAGTGTACGATTCGCTTTAATGATTACTTCCTTGTTTCCTCCTTTCTGTACTTTCATCTTCTTTGAGAGATCATCGGATGTTTTGGGTTTAAGTTTTGTCATTTTCTCGTGGAATTTTACCTTAGGTGGATCACATTCAAGCCGGTCCTTAGAAAACGTCTTATAGATCTTCTCTCCGAAAGCCTACAACTGAAGATCTTTCTCTATCTCAGTGGTGGGTCACACTCAAGCCGGTCCTTAGAAAATGTATTATAGGCCTTCTCTCCGAAAGCCTCTAACTAAAGATCTCTCTCTATCTCAGGAGTTACGAGCTTGCCACTGGATAGATAAACTAGGTCTTGCTCTTCGCCTTTAGAGGGATTGATCCAGCTTCCTTCGAGCATCGACATCATCAATTTTACGTGGTCAGGTCAGGTATAATCTCGACAGCACTGACCATGGTACCATGCTTCAGCTGCTACCAAATCACGAGATGAGGGCCAATAATTCTGCTATCACCTGCAGCAAAAGAAGCTTTTGAAATCGAGACATTTTCACGCAAGTCAACACACTGAGTCCAAGGATCGCGTGATTTTGCACCTTTTATATGCCGTCGTCTTTTGGCAGAAAATGTATATTTTCGAATACGTTCTGCTCCTGCTTGGTTCTTCCCGACGGGGTCTTTGCCCTTCCCTTTCCATATCAAATTCAGGAAACTGTGAAGCAGCCGGCGTTGTTTGAGAAATGCTCTCCAAGTCTCTCTCCAATGTAAAAACACTACGGCATTTCGGAAGATAACTGACATGGGGATTTCTCCTTTCTTGCCATTCTCTGCTAAATGAAGCTATAGCCGCCTTCAAGAAAGATTCCTAAGAATCGAGATCTTTAGGGCTAATTAGCAAACTTTCATCATCTGAGCAGTCAATAATTTGTATCAGGAATGTTTGATTCTATTAAATGTGCTCCACAATTTGAGCTTAACAGTTTTGTTACCATGGCAACACACTGGGTTCCAGACCACCCCAATATTAAAGGCATTTCTGGTCACCTTTAGCGTTTCATTTTCATATTCGCTAATGGTTTCCTCATGATCCAACAAGCATATAAATATGTTAGCTTGAGTTTGTGACCTTTTTCAACGTTTTGGGAGCTAAAAACCACTCACATATTGAAAGTCAAGTTAATGGGCACTGTAAAAGAGTGAGTTGGCATGGGAACAAACTGTTTTATAGCCGTAATTGTGTTTTCTGTAGCCTACCAAGTTTCTATGGTCTGCGCTGCAAATTGGCTAAGAAAGCTCTATTTATATACTTGATATAATATTGGGTTGGGTGTATGTCATTATCAGTCATCTCATCCTCAGTGTGATACTAAGATAGATTTTTTGTCTTCTCTTTTAATGGACCTCAAATTCCAACTAATATCTGACAAATTCAGCTAATGTGTGCGGAATCCCAAACCGCCCGAAATACAATTTCTCAATCTCAAATGCTGATCGCTATCAAAATTATACGCAAAAGCATATTTTCTTGTCCGAGGCGAGAAAATCACGTGTTCAAATACGTGACAGTCCGCGTGAGAGTTCAAAGTCACGTTACTAAGCGAAAAAGTCTATGACAGATACACCTAAAAAGATCAATAAGTAAAAATTTCATCATAGTAACACTTTAAAGTAGAATTGGTACTTCTGACAGGTCACGTGACGTTTAGTGAAAAATAGCGATTATTTGAAGATTTAGGGGTGGTTTTTAGTAATATCATCCCTCAAAAAAAAAACAACAAAAAACAAGTTTTAGATGCAGGTCAGTTATTTCCATTCTCTTACGTTTGGATTGACCGTCCCTCTTTTCCTAGAAAAATGTTATAAGCTGAAAGGTCGTTTTTTCAACAAAATTCGACTTTGATCATTTATATCTTCTAAAAACGCAACCAAGGAAGATCATTCCAAACGTAGCAAGGTAGATAATTTCAATCTGCATCGAAAACGCTCATTTATTGATCAATAGGAAGGAAATTCTCCACCAATTCGCCAATTTATCAACTTTTAACAAAATGATCACGTAACATGTCACGTGGTCAAAATAATATGTTAAAGCAAGGCAGGACGTCAAGTTCTATAATCAGGGAAAAGTTGAGCTTGGTAAAACAAAAGATATAACTCCCCAACAACAATTCTACTTTACATTCCTGACCCAAATCTTAAACAGCTTAAGCCCGACTAAGCTCGAATACGGATCGGCGCACGCCGCCCATACTGCAATGCTCTGAGGAATTCGATTACGGCTGACTCGAAATACACCCTGATTATTCTATTAGAATCCGGTGTGTTTTCCGTATTCAAATTGAATACCCGTGAATGACTCGAAGAGTTCGAGAAATCATATGGGCCAAGTTTTGGTAAATGTATGTTACGCCGTAGATGTTCTTCGAAGATATAGTGATCATTGATGACTCGAATATTTTCGAATACTCCCAGTTGTTCGAGAGTTTGCGACTGGAAAACGAGATGCACGACGTCACTTCGAAAGTCAAAGTCTTCGATTCGAATACTCTAGGATTCTGGGAATTATATTCTTGGTCTTGATTTCGGTGACGTATCCCAGGCAAACAGCCCGGAGTAGGCTAGACAAAACAGAGTGTGCATGCCTTTGGATCAGCAGCTGAATCCTTGTTGTGGATTTTGGTTGATTTTCAGGGAATTATATTCTTGGTCTTTTCTAAATTTTGCTATCGGGACAACATCAATCATTTTCACCAAATATCTCAGTCGGAGAAGATGCTGATTATTGCAACTCGCGCACTGCGTGAAAGCCAAAATATTCTGGAGTATTCTACACCCGAGTATGTGATTGTGACGCAGTAGAATCCTAGAGTATTCAAGGCGCAGACAATACGTGACGCACACCTGGAATATTAATTCTTATCGAATATACAGGAATACGCTCTGTTCATAATCGTTCGTGGATTGTCATTAAGTGTACCACCCATCCGTCGTACTTCTAGAGTATGATGGCGAAACCTTTGTTACAACAATTTCAAACTTTACACCAAGTGGTGTAAATTGCTGTAATGGAACCTGAAAGGCCATGTTATGATTTAACTGCCGATTCGACAACTTGCTTTACACAAGTCGACTTTTATAAAGCCACGAAGTTGTGTTAAACGAGCGAGACAACTCGCAAAGTTGTGAGAAACTCAAGTGACTAATTGAAGAAATCGACATTGAAGAAGTCTGCTCGATACTCTGTAACGCTTTAACTAATTGGGTTTTTCTTCGAGGTTTTGAAACGAAATTGACTTTAATGTGTTCCAAAACACTTGAAACGAAATAGGGAGCTTAGGAAGCTACTATGGCGACGCCGAAGACAACGCCGGTTAAAAAATAAATTTATATTTTACCCACGAATCACGAGATACTCTTAAGTCTTTTAATTTTTTTTATCACTGTCAAAGCTATCACGAAACGAAATCTAGGACACCAAAATAAATTTGAAATAGAATTTTAAAAAGTCAGCCGTCGTAGTTCGCATTCTAAAGCCAACGGAGAATCGGTCATTTCACGGTGTTGTTTTGATACAACGGCAAAGAAATGTACAAAGATTTATAACGCACGTGCAAAACCATTGTTCGGCCCATTGAACCTTTTGTTTAGCGACTTTCCCGTTGTCGTCGTGGTTTTCTTAAAACTCCTAAAAAAATGCAAAGGCCCTACAGCAGCATTGGCCGTTTCGAGTTCAGCAGGAAACTGGGGCGAGTTTCAAATTTTAACAAATCGATAAACGGACACCACCACATGAAAGATCATGTTAATATTGGTCATTTGACCAAGTATGATGCTTTTAGGATGAACAGAGACTAAGCTATGAACCTTGAAATATGCTTCAAAATCCATACAAACGTCTCTAATTTTGAGACAGGGTCCCCCAAACCCATAAACTCAGTGATATTCTTTAAAATGGGCAAACATAGCGATTTTCATCTCAGCATTTTTCAAATAGTAGATGCATGACAGGATTTTATAGATTTTGAGAGTTTATATGGTTTGCGGGGACGCTGTCTCAGAATTAGAGACAATAGACTGCAAGGCTGATACTACGTGAAAAACGTTTTGAGACACCAACGTGACAAGAACCGATAAAGCAAGATCGCAACAGTGGACAGCTGTTTCGCTCTTATTGGAGCTCACCAGCACTGTGTAGCGAAGATATGTAACACCAGCCAACTGGAGCCAACGCACATAAATTGCAAAATGACCCGTTCACTATAATTATCAAGTTCCGTACTTTGAACTACAAGAAACACACGTTGCCACATTTCAGGGCGCAAGGAGACCAAAGTGTCACGATTGGCCTGCTCTCGAAAAGCCAAAAAATAAAAAGTTGTTGCGATCCTGCTTTATCGGTTCTTGTCATGTTGGTGTCTCAAAATGTTTTTCACGTAGTATCAGCCTTGCAGTCTATTATCTTTATACATTTTTTTTTTTGGCTGATCAAGTCTCTTGTAGATGCTACTCTAGCACAAGGGCAGTCATTATCGTATGCGGTCCTTTGCAGTTTAATTTAGTCACTCAAAATTGCAGACGTTTGTACGATTGAAGGTCCATAACTTGGTCTCTGTTCACCCTAAAAGCATCATACTTGATCAAATGAGCAATCTCAACATGATCTTTCGTGCAATCTTTCATGTGGTGGTGTCAGTTTATTGGCTAAAATTTGAAACTCGCCCCAGTTCCCTGGTGAATTTCGAAACGGCCTATTCTGCGTTTCCGACCTTCAACAAGCACCGATCAGCGGCTTCCCAAATTAGATACTGGGTTCTGTCGCTTGTTGCGCCATTTTCTGGCGTCCTTTTTGGAAGGTGTGAAATATCGTGTGCCCAGGAGCATGTTTCGATCTCTTGGTCCTTTTTCACTGTTTAAAAAGTCTACTTTGGCGGATAAAATTCAGTTCACCTTCACTCCTTCTCTGTGCACGATCTCAAGCAGTGTTTGGTGGCATATATCCAGTGAAAACATCGATTCGTACCGCGGTACGAATCAACACACCGATCAACAACAACAGGTAAGCCAGTTGTTGTCTTCGAAGACTTCCCGTGTGTCTTGTACGTAGAAGTAAATTCAGCTTAAGTTTCCGAGGTAAAGTTCAGTTGTAATTAAAGTTTGCTTAAGATAAATGGAATTGCCTCTGATTGTAAATGTTTCTTTAAAAAGTAGAAGCTATGCATTGTACAGCTGATTGTAGAACGGCCTTTTTGTTATTTACAGATATTATTCTGTAAGATTATTTACTATGCATAAAGATCATTTAACTAGTTGTTGTCATGGCCATAACAAATTTTGGGTTTTGGTCCTAAGCCACATCCTCTGGCATTCAGCGCCTTCCATTCAGGCATTCATAAACAGTCTTTGTCTCAACACATTTAGATTTAAGATCAATATGGTTTTACACATAAACATAAACTAACCTTTTATGTGCATTGTGTTTTATTCAAAGGATAAAGTAAAATTGGAAGTGCTTTATGTAAAACCCTAAGAAAAAAAAAAAAAAAAAAAAACTCTGAAGCAGAATCGTGGTTTACAACACACGTGTACGTATTCATGACTATTTAGGCCCCGTCCACACTAATCCGTCTTCAAACAAAAACGGAGCTGTTTTGCTCCGGATACGGCTATCATCCAAACTACAACGGCGAAAACGATTGGCGAAAACGGAGCCATTCGAAAACGCTCTCCAGAGTGGAGTAAACGGCAGAAAATCTTTCGCCGCTGAAGAATTTGATGTGAAAATACCTTTCACTAGCCAAACATATACGAAAGCTGTGGCGATTTCATTCGGACAAAGTCATACTAGAACTCGTAATCTTGTTAAATATCATTC
>JAHPZR010056000.1:22500-50000 GCA_019787425.1 Platygyra sinensis | reverse complement strand
TTGTTTGTAAAGAAATGGCTTTGAGTGAATTGAACCAAGTTGCTGTGTTTTGCTTACTATTATAGTAGGCTTTCCCCGTGTTACTGCTAGCCTGTTAAATAATGACAACCGGCAAACCTGTTTACGCGACGGCAAGACCTTGAACCTTTGTACAAAATTTTGCCCTTTATGTGATAAACAAGTAATCGCAAGTGCTCTCGGGCAATTAAGGATTAATTTCACTTGTATTTTCAAAGTTTTCCAAATTGCCCTCGTCGCTTCGCGACTCGGGCAATTTTGTGAAAACTTTGAAAATACTCGTGGAATTAATCCTTAATTGCCCTCGGCCCCATGCGATTACATATACATATTTCACAGACCATAAAGCAATATGTGCATATATTCAAACAACGTGACCTTGTTGTAAAACAAACATTTCATAAATGTCTAAGAACATGATGAAATTGAAATAGTATCCATAGTGATATATACCGCACTATAATATTGCTTCAAAGACTCTACTTTAAGAAATTTGTAGAAAACAGATGTTTTTACATGTTTGCAGTTGTTTTGCAAGGTATGTATATTTTTATCACCAGTCCTCATATCTCTTTCCTTTTTCCTTTTTTTTTTGACAATTTTTCTCTCTCTTTCAATTTCAGATACTAATATCTCGTTACGAGACAGGTGGACATGGCTGACCAAATACCCAGTAGTACTGGACAGATAGAGAATAGTGATCAGATACCTGATGTATCTGCCACACAGAAAAACCTATGTCATCAGGCAACCACGGAGTTTGTAGGATACATCCGCAATATTTCTCCACTAAAAAGAGGAAGTTACTTTGACTGTCAACTTCAAGGTAAAGAAAAACTGTCCGGGGAGTGTTTTTTGCCACCAAAACTGAAGAGATTTACAAGCCTGAGTCAAGCAAACTCCCCAGTGAAAATTAAGAAGTTGCACATTGACACAAAATCAAACGCAGAAGATTTGCTGATGGGTCATGATGTAACCACTGAACATTTTCTAGCAACAGACTTTGATAAGCTTAGACTTCCCACAACGATGAACTTGTCCACCATCGAATCTGTGTGTCCTGGCCAAATAGTTACAGTAACTGCCAAAGTTACATATTTGTATGCTTCAAAGACTGTCGGTTCCAAAAACCTACAGCTCCAACATGCCATTATTGCTGATCCATCAGGAACCATGAAAATGACATTATGGGAGAACTTTGTTGGCAGCATTAAGCAGGGTGACACGTACACCTTCCGTGATATCTAAGTATATAAGGAGAAGACGAGCCATGAAATCTGCCTAAACACTACCAAATCTGGCTCCACAGTTGAATCTGCTCCACAATTTCAAGAAGTTCTCCCATTTACAGTCTTTGAAAGTACCACGGTTAATGGAGATATAATTGAAGTAAATCAAGTTGCTTCCTATCTGTCCTGCTGCAAGTGCGATAAAAAGGTTGAACCCAGTCCTGCATGCTTTTATAGAATGTGCCAAGTGCCATTTCAAGCAAAAGCAACAGCTTCTAAAGCACACTGGTTTGCTCAAGTGCTATTTCAAGACACAAATGATGACAAAATAGATCTTACTTTATTTGAAGATGCTATTCACCAAATTGCAAAGCTTACTAGTGATACTGTCGAAGTAAAAGGTCTTACTGAAGCAGACATAGAATCCATTCTGTTTAATGCCACCAATCTGTATAACTTACAATCGACGAAGCAAAGTAGTTGAAAATGTAAGTCAGTAAACCGCCATGTTATTATTGATACAGGTTCCTCATTTTGTTGTTGTTACTTTACAAGTTGGATGAAAGCTTCTAAAATTTACACAAACTCTTCGTATTTCTTATATATTACATGTACATTGTAGAGTGACAAGACAAGAAAGACAACAGAATGTCAGTCAGTAAACAGCCACGTTATCATGGTAATTAATTACTCTTTTTATTGTCGTATTGACAAGTTGGATGAAAGCTATTAGTTGAAGTTACACAAACTGTTATTTACAAGTACACTGGCAAGGCAAGAATGACAAATAGTTGCCTTGAAATAAAGTTTTGTTCAATTCATTTCATCGTTACCACTGTGATGTTAATAATAACAAATTTATAATAGCACTACTTCCAGAAAAATGTCTGCAATAGTTTCAACCATACCCCAAAGCAAACCAACCTACACTCCTCCTTATTTGTCTATATCACCATCAACACGTTTGTTAGTTCTAGCCATATTTCTTTGCTAGACTGTTGGGGATTTGCATTATACCCCAGCCTCCACACCTGTACTCTATGGCGGATAAATCCTAATTGCGTTCTCGAAGTCTAACGCAATGCTATAAGGCCATATACATATTACTCAATTGCCCTGCACTATACACATGTACGCATTGCGGACCTATTTTTGTAAGAGCTATTGAAAAATTATATTGGCAAACAAATTTTTGCATTTCACTCGTCATTCTCTCTGTATATATATGTTTTTTTTTTTGTCACTCTGTATATTTTATATACATGTATATACTGTAAACAAGGTGATTTGCAGATCTTTTTTTCAGAGTGCTCAATAGTAAACTAGAGGGTGGTTATAACAGATGACAAACAAAGCAACTGCACTGTAGATTTGACTTTACATTTTAATGCTTTTTAGTTTCGCAGTACACAACTTGTGTGCAGCACTCATCAGTTAAAATTGCCAAATGCAAATTTACATTATTACAATGGTTTGAAATACACATGTTCACATGTATGTACATGTAATCATTAGAAATATGATAGCTATAATAAATTATGTGAATGCTTTTACAAAACCAAGGAAACACTGTTGATTTTGTGCGACAAGAGGAGCTCTAAATGTTAAAATCTAGCATTTGTCAGGAAGAATTGGTTTGCAAGTGTAATTAAGGTTACGAGTTCATTTTGTTTGTTCAGAGAGGTTAACTCAAGTTTACAAAAGGTACTTCTTCCGAAGGGCAGAGGCAGAGGTTACATTAATTTGAAGCAGGGTTATATGGATCGGCTTGTTTTAAAATGTTTCAAGTGACTTTGAACTTTAACTTATTGTCAAAGTCACTTAGAAGCTGCCCCATGTAACCCGACTTCAAATTAATGTAACCTATACCTCTTTATTATTTCTAAACCTGAGTAAGCCTCTCTGAACATCAGAATGAACTGATAACTTCACGTAGACATCCAGCCATATTCGTCCTGAAAATTGCTAGATTTTACAGTCTTTCCCGTAAAACTGTGAACACCAGAGAAAATTTCTGGGATGTTTATTGTTTTGCGACCAATCAGATGCGAGATGAAACCGCAAAAGATAACCAACAAACCGCAGCAGAGATGAGTCACGACTTGATTCGTCTGCGGGAATTCTTCAATTTTCCCTTTGTGGCTCTCTGAAAAAGCTATTTTTTACCACAAACCAACACTAGTCACTTGATTCCGTCTGTTCAAAAACTACCGAATTGACCTAAAAGTGAGTGCAAATTGTGAACGGTAAAAGTTTGCGTCACGGGTAAAGGTTTCTCAGCTACAAAAATATACGGATCGAAAATCACCAATCACAGCCAACTAGCAGGACCTTTTGAACTGCACGTTAAACAAACACAGAGGAACTTTGCTTGTGATTGGCTCATTTTTTCTCGCTCTCAGACGCGCTGTCTAGCTGTGTCTGATCTACTGATCCTGTCTTCTTGATTTACCATCGCTCATCGCTTTTCCGTTAAAATATCATTCATATCTATTCTACTAAAGCCGAAATCGAAAACGAAAAATTTCAGTATCTGAAAACGGTGAAATTGAAGATTTTCCATAAAAGAAAAAGCCAGCTCCGTGTTTCGCGTCAAGTCGTGACTAATCAAAGCCGTGGTTTGGCGGTTATCTTTTGCGGTTTCATCTCACATCCAATTGGTCGCGAAACAATAAACATTTCAGAAATTTTCTCTGGTGTTCATGGTTTTACGGGAAAGATTGTAAATTTTCAAGCTTCTTTTAGAGCTTATCTTGTAACGTTGCCAACCTCAATAATGATTACATACCTGTTTCTGTAGACCTACATTGTATTAGAACTGTATTCATACCTGTATAATTTCCAGCTTTCTTTTGTTCCTTTGTATTTTCAATGGTTGCATGTGTATTTCAAATCAGCATATTCGCAGTAATGATGTATATTCGCATTTGGCCACTTTATCTGATGAGTGCTGCACACGAGTTGTGTAGTACTAAACTAAATATTAATAAAATGCCAAGTCAAATCTACATTTGATCAGTTTGTCATCTGTTGTTTTATACATTGTGTATGCTGTACATTATATCAAAGTACCTGTAAACCCTATTTGATTGATGACCACAGTACAAATG
This sequence comes from Platygyra sinensis, assembly GCA_019787425.1. Lineage (NCBI taxonomy): Eukaryota > Metazoa > Cnidaria > Anthozoa > Scleractinia > Merulinidae > Platygyra > Platygyra sinensis. The sequence continues at coordinate 45,643 of JAHPZR010056000.1, read as the reverse complement.
TCAAGAAAATTTGCTAGTAATGTTAAGGTACAGTGGACCTTTGATATAATAAAGGGACTGGCAAAGTATGTATGTTTGCCATAACAAGGTTTTGTTGTATCAAGTTTGTTTCCAGCCTGTGTAGTTTACTGTTACTGCATGAGGCCATGAAAATTGATTTTCTTCTGAGGTCTTTGTTATATAGAGGTTAGTTAAATCAAGGTTCCAGTGTACTAACCACATTCCTTCCAAATATGAATTAATAAATTCTATAATTGAAAATAAGTTCATTACTCATTAAGGAATTTGACAGTCCGGTTAAGAGCTAAAAATTCAAAACAATATTGAATTTGTTCTTAAATTTTGGTTGGATTAATGCACAAAAAGTTTGCACCATATCTAGCAAAAAATAAAGTGCTTCTAGAGCTTGGATACATTTGTCAGTTCAACATGAAACATCTTCTGTAACCTTGAACATTGCTGCTTGAATGGTTTTTATTGTTTTTGTTTCGTTTCCTCAGAAACGAAACGGTATTGTTTTCAGTTCAGGGGTGAACTATTTACATAGTGGAGGTAATATCCAATCAGAGTAAAGTTCGTAATTGTAAATGAAAATACGCCGGCAAAATTTCCGCCAAAATTCTGTGCATCGAAATGCGACATTTCAATTGTTGCCTTGTACGAAATGGGGAATTATCGATTGAAACTCTCTTTATCGGTATTTTACACAAAAAAACTACAAACTGGACTTCTAATCGCATAGTGATAGTAAAAGGGAAATATATTTTCGAGGTAGAGACGCCGCCACAGCACGCGATTTGACCCCCAGTGAGATATTTTAAGCCGATTGAAGCAGTCAGTTTTGTTTAGTTCATCAAAGAAATGGTACTGTTTTTCGTTTTAGATTGATTTATTGACATAGTGAGTATAAGAGTTATCAATGTAACGCTTGTAATTCACAAGATAAACATGTGCAGCAAAAACACCCTGTTGCGACTTAATTTAATTTCGAGTCACGGAAACAAAAGGAACTTAAGATGTCATAAAGGTAGAAATAACCGGAGACTTAAATGTTTTAAGTCAGACTGGAACGATGTGATTCTAAAGAAACGAAGATATCTGTTTCCTTGCTTGATTTAAATGTGATGAAGATCACAACGGCGACATGACTTTGGTTAAATCGGAATTGTCAGGAATAACAATCCCGCCTATTTTCTGTGGATGCTTACGGGAAAAGCACACGCACTTGGAACGCTTGGACGATACTATTGACAGAAACGATATTCTGTGCAAGGTAACTAATTCATCAAATTGTACTTCAATTAACCTTGCTATATTACAAAAGAGGTACAATGTGGCTTTCTTATAAGGTGTCGACATTTTATAGATTAAATTGAATTTGTCAAATTCTCCGCCACAATTCGAGAAACTTCACTTCTTGGGGAGCGCTTCTTATTATAAGCTTTTGGAAATAACAAACTTCTTGTTTTGACGTACCGTGTATTAGCTGGTTTCAATGAAAACACCGATTTTTTTTTTCTTTTTTTACAGCGGTTATCAGTCACACGCGCCCTTCAACGATTTTTTGCCATTTCAAAAACTAAGTTTGGTGGACGTCAATCAAATGTATCCATGACAATATTCGTGTTCATTTCGTCGTGTCAGTTTCACGGCCATGTTCGATCGTCGTTGGATCAGGAATAATCGCTCAGTTATTCTGAAAAAGTAATTTGCAATTTCGCTGAGATGGAGGGCTCTTATGTAGAGGAAACATGGTTTGTCTTTCAATTGCATAGCATAAACACTTTTTGCGAGCGAAACGTTTGTGAAGAAGGCGGCGTACGAAACAAAATAATATTTAGAGCCGTGAGCGATCCGCCAAAGAGAAAGTCGAAGAAAGCTGAAGAAAGGAAAGATACAAGGTAGCTGAAAAAGTTGGCCTCAGAAATGAGTCGCTTTATGTGGAGATTGACTATTTATCAGCTTGTTATGGATGCAGATTATTTTCACCGCAGAAATTTTTTGTCATTCGCCTTGCTAAAATACTGATAATCAAGGCATGCAGAGATCAATCTTGACGAGTTTCAAGCGTGGTTGGAATACTAGTACCAGACAGGCAAATTATATGCAAGGCAAACCGTCAAGAGAACCACACGGCACGTGGGAATGTCAGTAATAAAAAGGTAACGAAAGCCGCAAGAGATTAGCAGTTAGACTTTTGTAGTTCATTCTGTAATAAAGTATATATTTATATTTAGTTCATTCTCGTGTTGTTGTGGTTGTACAATGTTTGTAAATTTGTAGCTTCAAAGCATTGCCCGTGAGCGAGACGAACGAAAAGGCGCTTCAAACGATTTTATAAGTCTTACTTCTAAGTTTCTGATTATCGACGAGTCAAGTAAAGATATGAAAGAGCAACTCGGATACTCTGAGAATTTGACGCCGTTATTGTCATGGATACATTTGATTGACGTCCACCAAAACGTAGTTTTCGAAATGGAAAAAAATCGTTGGAGGGCGCGTGTGACTGATAACCGCTGTAAACAACCGTTTTATTTTTTACAACAAAGGAGAAAACTACTGAAAATAACCTAATTAAAATACTATACTTTACTCTTTCAACAAATCTGCACTACTTACAATGACATTCTTACAAGACTACGAATAAAAACTGATGATACCTATAGACACTTCGATGATGTACTTTTTCCCTTCCTTTTTTTTTTGAGTTAAAGTATTAACAGGACAAAAAAAACAAGAAAAAGAAAATGCGAAGGACATCAAAAAAGAGAACCAGAAACTTGCTTTTCTATTTTTAACTTGGCATTTAATTTTGATGTAAACTCAACCCAATCAAGTTTCCTTTCATTTACCTTGTGATAATGTAGATAATAGTTAGCAAATAATAAACAGAAATTCAATTTCCTAACAATATAATTATCCTTCCGACAGGTCATACCAAATAATAATTCGTAGTTTGCCGGGGATATTGAGGTGTTATGCATCTCATTGAACCAGTTCAGCAGCTGATTGTGAAATGAAATTGTCGTACTACAGTTTTGAAATGTGTGAAGAACTGAGTCAGGCTCACCACAGTAGAAACATATATCATTGTCTGTGATTCCATAGAGAGTAAGTTCTTTCTTCGTAGCGACGATGCGATGGATTAACTTAAAGTAAAATTCTCTCAGTTGATTCTCCTTACAAATAAGCTTCACTCTATCAAAGATCTGGTCCCATGGCAGAGCCGTCGGAGCAAATTCGCGGTCCCATTTTATTGGACCAGTGGCCAGCTGGGACTTCCGTTTATTGAGAAAAAGCCAATAATAGTCATTAGATCTAAGTTTCAAGAAGTTGATGGTTAAGACCGAGGATAATTGAAATAAGGTGCCGCCGGATAGAAAGTTGACATTAGGCTTAACACGCTCCTTGGCTTTTTTCCGTAGTGCGCTCGGAATTGCAGAGATTACTTGGAAATAATTGAGAAAGCTACAATTGATTCCATAACGCTGTTGGAACTGTTGAAATGATAAAAAAAATTACGCCCAAACAGAGAAAGTTTACGCGAACGCCAAGCTGAAAGTTTTGCCTTGAGATTATCCACCTTTTGAGCAAAGTTCTTCCTTTCATTGCCAACATTATCATATGAAATAAAGGTTCCCAACACTTTCACCGGTTCACTAGTCCAGTCTAGACCAAGAGGTCTGTCGAGGTTAGATCTCCAAGGACCTAACCACAAGGCTTTTGTTTTAGACTTATTCAAACGAAGACCCGAGATTGCACCAAAATCAGCTAAAATATTAAGCGCATTTCCAACACTTGTTAGATTTCTACATATAAGAGACGTATCATCAGCAAACTGACTCAGTTTAATTTCCTCCTTAAAAAGCTTGATACCTTGAACGGTTTTATCGTGTCTTATTTTTGAGGCTAGTATCTCGGCCACCAGAATGAAGAGGTACGGCGACAAAGGGCAGCCTTGTCTAACCCCTCTTGACAAGGGTATTTGTTTCGTGCAAAGGCCATTATTAAGAATAGAGCTCTCTGCATTACAATAGAAGGTTTGAACCCAGCGCTTTAAGCTATCACCAAAGTTAAACTTCGACAAAGTTTGTTGAATAAAGGGCCATTCAACTGTGTCAAAGGCTTTCCTAAAGTCTAACTGAAGCAAAATGCCAGAAACATTTTGTAATTTGGTTTGATCAAGAATGTCATTGATCAATCTAATATTTTGGCCAATAAATCTCTCTTTCATGAAACCGGATTGGTCAGAATGTATTAAAGCGGGAAAGACATTTTTAATTCTCGATGCTATAGCTTTTGAAGCAATTTTATAGTCAACATTTAATAATGTAATTGGGCGCCAGTTTGATAGCTCAACCAGGTTGGCGTCGTCTTTCGGAATCAGTGTAATAACTCCTCTCCTCTGAGAAACGGACATCACCCCATGGAAATAAGCTGCATTGAGACTTTTAAGTAAATCAGGCGCAAGTAGCTCAAAGAACTGAACATAAAACTCCACTGTGAACCCGTCCTCCCCAGGGGACTTCCCATTGCTGAACGTTTTGAGAATCTGTCGACATTCGTCGACAGATAATTCACCTTCCAGCTTATTCTTATCGACCTCAGACAATTGAGGCAAAACAACATTTTCAACAAAGTTGTCGAATAGTTCTCCGGAACTGGAAAATTGAGAAGTGAACAGATCTCGGTAAAAGTTCTCAATTTGTTTTAATATTTCGGCCTCTTGGACGACAGTTTTGTTTTCAGCGATCTTCAGTTCAACTATAGCTTTTTGTACGAAATTTTTGGCCTCTAGGTTAAAAAAATACTTTGTCGGCTTCTCGCCTTGTTCCACCAACCTCAGTTTTGATCTGAACATTGCACCTTCACCTTTTTTATCATACCAGTGTTGCAACTCTTTCTTCAATTTTTCAAGTGCCGACAGTTCAGACAACAAATCCATCTGGGAGCCGGTATGATTTAAAATTGTGGCGTCTAGCTCCGCCAACCGTTTTTTCTAAATTCTCAATATATAATCTTGTGGCCCTAGCTTTATTTTTTGCGTATGGAATACTAATACCTCTCAATTCCATCTTGATTAATTCCCATCTTAAGCGCGCATTCTCAACCTCCCTTTATTTTACTTTAATCATCGGATAACTGTTTTCAATTAGCGTTATAAACACTTGATCTTTCAACAGAGAATTATTGAACTTCCAAAGTCCCGGGCCGCGCTTATTAGTGACCATTTTAATACCCAATCTGACTGCTCTGTGGTCGGGAGCTATTGAGATTTTGGAATCAGCCACGGCGACAAGATGACCCCACGATTTTGTAATGAGAAAGTAATCAATTCTTGACTTCAATTTGAGTGCCTTAGATTCATAAGTATAAAACTTCCCATTTGGATTCTTTACTCTTAAAATGTCAACAAGTCCGAATTCCCTGGACAAGGCCAACACCTGCTCGCGTTAAGCGGTAGGCCTCCATGGAATACCACCGCTTTTGTCAACGACTTCCAAGGCGACATTCCAATCCCCACCGAGAATAAGCTCACTAATATTTGCACTTGAACATAAAAATTCATTCAATGTTGAAATAAACCGTAGCTGCAGCTCAAGGTTGTTCGGAGCATAAATATTACAGAGCGAGACTTTGGTAGAATTGAAGCTTATGTTAACCAAAACTATCCGACCATCAACATCGAAATACTGAGATTCAATCAAAAGATTACAAGCTGACGGATTCAAAAGGATGCAAACACCTTTTTGGCGATTAGTACCATGAGAGAATAATATTTCACCACCCCATTCGCTTTTCCAGATCAATTCATCTTTAGGTTCAGAGTAGGTCTCCTGAAGAAAATAGCAGTGACATTTTTTATCCTTAAGATAAGAGAAGTTGCTCCTTCGTTTTCGTTGATTTTTTAAACCTCTAACATTTAAAGAAATTATTTTGCAAACAGTTGACTCAAGCATATGAATTTAAATAGTTTGGCAATTAAAAAAAAGCAAACAAACAAAATAAAAGAAAGATGAAAAATAAAGATAAGCTTTCGAAACCTCGAGTTCAGAGGCCCCGTCTGCCAACTACATGTATAGTCTCTATTAAAGCCTAGATGTAATCGAGATCCTCAACAAAATAAATTTTTTTGGGACTACCATCTGGAGACGTTTTGACATAAATCTTACCATCTAAAGTCCAAATACTAAGAAGAGATCCATCCCGTCTGCGTCTGTTGGCTTCTGCTACTATTTCCTTTCTGTACGATGTTAGGTTTTCATGAAAGAAGATCCGACTTTCCACCGAAGAAGTGTAACTTGGATAGATATCCGAGATCTTGACATTCTTGAGCTTGGTTCGTTCCCTGTAAAGCTTGGACTTGATCTGGTGACTGAGGAATTTAACTAAAATTGGCTGTGGCCCTTTGTTACGTTACAACTTAAAAAAATTTCAACGTCAGTGGGTACAACGGAGATGTTAAGTGCTTCAGCGACTTTAACAACAGCATCTTGTGTGCTCGGGTACAGGTTTTCTGGAATCCCATGGATTTCTAATGAATTCTTCCTCGTGTACTGTTCGAGGGCGTCGAGGGAGTTTTCGAGCCGTTCAGTTTCATATCTCTGGTCTTTAAGTTTATTCTTAGCGACGTTTAGCTCGTTGTTAGTTACAATCTAGCTTCTTCGCGTAGTTGGCAAGGACGGGGCCTTTGAACTCGTAGGGTTTCTCGAACGGCGTATCTTTATTTTTGCATCTTTTTCCCTTCTATTTTGTGTGTGTTTGCTTTTTTTAATTGCCAAAAGTATTTAAATTTCATATGCTTTGAGTCAACTGGTTTTGCAAAAGAATTTCTTCTTAAATGTTGGAGAGGTTTAAACAAAAATCAGCGAAAGCGAAGAAGACATCGTCTCTTATCTTAATAACGATCACAAATGTCCATTTTGCTATTTTTCTTCAAGGAGACCTACTCCTGAACCTAAAGATGGAATTGATCTGGAAAAAGCGGCATGGGGTGTCGAGTGAAACGAAATGGTCTTCATCGCATGGGTACATAATCGCCAAAAAAAAGGTGTGTTTGGAATCCTTTTGAATCTGTCAGCTTTGTAATCTTTTGATTGAAATATCTCAAGTAATTTTCGCTGATGTTTTGATGGTCCGCTAAGTTTTGGTTTACCATAACGCTTCAATTCCTACCAAAGTCTCACTCTGTAATAATAGTTAATGCGCGAAACAAAACCTTGAGCTGCAGCTTACGGTTTATTTCAACATTGGAATGAATTGTTATGTTCAAAGTGCAAATATTAGTGCACTTATTCTCCGGTGGGGATTGGAAGGTCCGCCATTGGAAGCTGGGTTGACCGCAAAAGCGGTTGGATTCCATGGAGGCCTACCCGCTTATTGCTGAAGCGGTGTTGGCCTTGTCCAGGAATATCGTGACCTTTGTTGTGACATTTTAAGAGGGTAAAGACTCCAAATGGGAAGTTTTTATATACTTATGAATCTAAGGCAACTCAAATTAAAGTCCAAGAATTGATTTACTTTCTCATTACAAAATCGTTGGCGAGTCATCTTTTGTGTCCGGGGCTGATTACCAAAACTCTATAGCTCCCGACCACAGGACCAGTCCAGAATTGGGGTATTAAAATAGTCCACTAATAAGCAACGGCCCGGGACTTTGGAAGTTGCAATAATTCCTCTTTGTGAAAGATCAAGTGTTTCTAAACGCTAATTGGTGAAAAACAGTTATGCCGATGATTAAAGTAAAATATAGGCGAGGTTTGAGGATTGCGCGCCTAAGATGGGGAATTAATCAAGATGGAATTAATTGAGAGGTGATTTAGTAGTTCCATACGCAAAAAAATAAAAGCTAGTGCCACACAAAGATTATATCAGCTGAAGAATTTAGAACAAAAAACGGTTTTGGCGGAGCTAAGATGCCACAATTTTAAAATCAATAACCGGTGGGGCTTCCAGATGGATGTGTTGTCTGAATTGATCTGACAAAGCGAATGCGGGTGGTGAAAGTTATCTTCTCTGTACTAATCGCCAAAAAATGTGTTTGCATCCTGTTTGAATCCGTCAGTTGTAATCTTTTGATTGAATCTCAGTATTCGATGTTGATGGTCGGCTAGTTTTGGTGTTAACATAAGAATCACAGCTCTATCTAAAGTCTCACTGCTGTAATATTTTAGCTCCGAAAACCTTGAGCGCAGCTACGGTTTATGTCAACATGAAGAATTTTATGTTTAAAGAAATATTATGTGAGCTTATTCTCGGTGGGTGATTGGTAATGCTCGCCCTCCCCGTACCTTGGAAGCCGTTGACAAAAGGGGGTCCATTTCCATGGAGGCCTCCCTACCGCTTCATCGCGGGAGCACGGATGTTGGCCGCTCTCTGTACAGGGACATTCGGACCTGTCGAATAGTTCTCCGGGAACTGCGAAAATTGAGAAGTGGAACAGCATCTCGGTAAAAAGTTACTCAATTTGTTTTCAATATTTCGGGCAGTCTTGGACGACAGTTTTAGTTTCAGCCGATTCTTCAGTTCAAACGAGAGTTTTTTGTACGAAATTTTTGGCCTCTGAGGTTAAAAAAAATACTTTGTCGGCTTCTCGCCTCGTGTTCCCACCAACCTCAATAATTTGATACTGAAAACATCGTGCCACCTTTCACCTCTTTTTTATACATACCAGTTATTGCAACTCATTCTTCAATTTTGTCAACAGTGCCGACAGTGTCAGACAACAATATACATCTCGGGAAGCCGCGTGATTGATTTAAAATTGGGGCGTCTAGCTCGCGCCAACCGATTTTTTTTTTTTTTTTCTTAAATATCTTCAATATAAATCTTGGTCGGCTTCTCTAGCATTTATTTTTTGCGTGACTGGAATACTAATACCCTCGCAATTACCCATTCTTGATTAATTCCCATCATTAAGCGCGGCATCCGCACACCTCAATCCGCCTATATTTGATCTCTATAATTCATCGTGATAACTGTTTTCAATTAGCGTTTAGGTTATGATATAACACTTGATCTTTCAACAGAGAATTAGGAACTTTCCAAAGTCGCGGGGACCGCGCCTTATTGGTGACCATTTTACATAACGCCAATCCCAGACTGCTCTGTGGTCGGGGGAGCTATTGAGATTTTTCGTATCAAGGCCACGGAGACAAGAGGACCCACGTATTTTGTAATGAGAAAGTAATCCAATCTTGACTACTTCATAGTTTGAGTGCCTTGAGATTCATAAGTATAAAACTCTCCCATTCGGATTTTTTACTCTTAAAATGTCAACAAGTCCGAATTCCCCTGGGACAAGGGCCAAACACCTGCTACGCCGATATTAGCGGTAGGCACTCCCGGTGTGAATTACCGCCGCTTTTGCGCAACGGACTTCCAAAGGCGACATCTCCAAATCGCCCACCCGAGAATACGCCACTAATATTTGCATTTGAACATAAAAATTCATTCAAATGTTGAAATCAACCGGTAATGAGCTGCAGCCTCAAGGCTGTTCGGAGCATACATATATTACAGGAGTGCGACTGTGGTTAGAATTGAAGCTTATGTTACCCCCCAAAACTAGCCGACCATCCAACATCAGAAATGACTGGAGGATTCAACTCTCTCCCCCCCCCAAAAGATTTACACAAGCTGCGGATTCAAAAGGATGCAAACACCTTTTGGCCGAGTAGTACCATGACAGCGTAAATACCAATGATCACCACACCCATTCGCTTTTCGCAGATCAATTCAGCTTTAGGTTCCCAGAGATAAGGTCGTCCTGAAGAAAAATGCAGTGACCCGGCCCCCCAAAATTTTGATCCTTAAGATAAGAGAAGATTGCTCCTTCGCTTCGTTGATTTTTTAACCCGCCTTAAACATTTAAAGAAATTATTTTGTGCAAAACAGTTGACTCAAAGCATATGAAATGTAAAATAGGTTTGGCAATTAAAAAAAGCAAACAAACAAAATTAATAAGAAAGATGAAAAATAAGAGTAAGCTTTCGAAAACCTGAGTTCAGACGCCACACCGCGTCTCAGATCTCCAGGCCCCCCCGTACTGCCAACTACATGTATAGTCATCTATTAAAGCCTAGATGTAATCGCAGATTCACTCACACCAAAACAATATTTTTTTCGGGACCTACCCATCCTGGAGGGACGTTTTTTGACATTAAATCTTTACCATCTAAAGTCCAAAATGCTAAGGACGAGATCCATCCCGTCTAGCGCTCCGTTGGCTTCGTGCTCACTATGGTCCTTTCTGATACGATGCTTAGGTTTTCATGAAAGAAGATCCGACTTTCCACCGAAGAAGTGTAACTTGGATAGATATCGCGAGGATCTTGGACATCATTGAGCTTTGGTTCGCATCCCTCGTAAAGCTTGGGACTCTGGTCGGGTGACTGAGGGAATTTAAACTAAAATTGGCTGCGGCCCTTTGTATACGTCTTCAACTTATGACAAAAATTTCACCAACGTCAGGGGGTTACAATGGAGATGTTAAGTGCTTCTCAGCGACTTTAATAACAGCCATCTTGTCGTGCTACGGGTACTAGGGTTTCTGGTAATCACCATGGGATTCATATATGATTACTGCTCTGACGTGTTACTGTTCTAATGTGGCGTCGAGGGAGTTTTCGAGCCGTTCAGTTTCATATATCTCTGGTCTTTAAGTTTATCTTAGCGACGTTTTAGCTCGTTGTTAGTGGCATCCAGCTTCTTCTGTAGTGATGTATAGGCCGAAACGGCCGTTGGCGAGTGCAGACTCTTAACATCCCTCAGCTCCTTGTCGTTCTAAATTCCAACGAGGCTTTTAAAATCTGTTATTTCTTTCACTTAGCGCGTCATTACTCCCATGGTTGATATTATCAATGGAAAATTTGGATACACAATAAGTAGCCCTATTATATTCCAAGCAGGGACGGCTCCCGATTGTTCTTTGTCCTGCGACCTCTTGTGGCAATTTCACTCTCGGCTGCGGACCTCGTTTTTCTTTGGGACGCCATATTAATTCGTTTAGCAACGTTAGAATCCTCCTCGGTCGGAACCACGCGCCCCTCGTTTTATGCTTCCTAGGTGGCATGGGACAGACCAGCGTCCAAAACAGTACAGCGAGAGCAGTTGAGCAAAACCCGTGTATCAAGGATTTAAGAGGCAGGAGGGTTCGAAATTCTCTCAGCTCAAAAACCCACGTCTGCCCTCCAAGAAGCGACATGCGCAGATTATTAAATTTTTTGATGTTGTTAGTTGGCGTCTCCCCCCATAAACGATCCCTAGGATTTCACACAAATCACTAGTAAAATCTAGGGGAGGTCGAGAAAAGTCACACATTCACCTTTACCTTCTCCATTGGAAATTGCCGGATTAACACTGAGGGCCTCCTGGTTTGGTGGAGGGGGGGGGGGGGGGGGGGGAGAGGGAAGGGTTAGAATCTCCTCTTGGATCCTTGAGAATGTAAGTTTTTCTCGCGATGATCATGATTATTATCATGTGTTACATTCATTGCAAGTATGCAGTGTACCAGCGTCTTGTAAAGACAACAGATCTGCATGAGAACCATGAAAACAAAATTAACTGAAGCAGAGACTGTCATTTTGAAGATTTTTGTAAACTAAGACTGTCAGCTAATTTAGATCATTAAGTCATGTTTGACTGAAGTCTCACCCCAAAGAGGGGGTGTGGGGGGGGGGGGGGGGGTGCAGCTCTAGCTAATTTCTTTTGAATGACAATTTGCCGGTAAAGGTAAAAGAATCCGGTCCCACCGACGCGTCGGCCAACGCGTCGGCCGACAGTCGGTCGACAGTCGGGAGGGTACTGCTTGTGGTCTTTCATCGTGAAGATAACTATCATTTGCTACCCCTACCCCCCAAGAAATGCTCACAGTTTAAACTGTGTGTGGGATTCTTGAAGACAACGATATCAGTTCACCTTTCACCACTGCAGCTGTAGTTTCAACAACTGGCTGTGAGCTCAGTTTTGGATCCTTCAGCACATCATGACTGCTTTTCATTTTCAATGTCTGAGAATCAGAAATTTATAAATTTGATACTCTAGTGGCTATGTTGATAAGGTCAATATATCTTATCACAACATACATAATTATACAGTAAGTGTTGGACTCCTCTAATTTGAACTTTGTTGCACATAGTTCTTATTCTTTTGTTAATATCTTTTGTGTTGTTAAATTTTAACTTTTGCGTACAGTGGGTCTATATCAGCCCTTCAGCTGCCAATCCCCTGAGTGTATAACCTACTTATCAAATAAAGTTTACTTATTTGCTTCCCTACTTGTCGTTTCACATTTGCACCTATTATTTTCAAGTTTCACCCCATTATTTTAGTTTTCTTGAGACTTTGAAACAGTAGAGTTTAAGCCTGGTGGGTACTCCCGTAAATTGTGGGCTATATAGGTATGTGTGGCCCCAAATGGTATGACTTTTTATCTGTTTTGGGGCAGAAATAGGGTATAGATTTTGAACATTTTGGTATCACTTAGGAATGGATTTGGACTTTATTCTTGTAATCAGTATTTTTTTAGATTTTAATAGAAGAAGCTATCCTACCTGATAACAACATATATAACGTTTGCCTTTAACATTGATTTGTCATTGTCAGGTCTTACAGGTATCATTTTTATTCAGGTCATTAATAGGGAAATAACAGACTTCCAGACAGACCCCACCTGATTTTCCTAAGAGTATCCCCCCTGGAGGGGGTTGAACTGTATTCTCAAGGATGCAGGTAATGAGAACATTGATGATCATCTTCTGCACCAGTTATTAAATTGCCTTGATCTCTCAAAACTACTATTGAATGAAATGCCATTCTATTCCAAAGCTTTTTAGTCAGCACCAAGAATCTGATGACCTATGGGAAGGCCCAAAAGGTAGTCCACGATTCAAGGACATTCCGTCACTCAGCGAATACTCAGTCAAGTTTGACAATCTGATTGGTCGAGAGTACGAAAAAAAATTCTGTGTGCATGCTTGGTCAAAAACGTCCATGATTCTTCGTGCACATCAAAAGGAGCGTGGCCTCTGGGGACAAGAATGAAGAAATCTAAGTGGCCCAAAGGCCAGAGTGTATTCCAGTTTCTATAGCAAGAAAGCGACTTAGAGTATTTCTATTTCCCACTGAATGGAATACTAGTCCATTTCAGGGTTAACCCTCCATCATTAAATTCACCAGGACCCATTTGTACAGCTGGGTTGTTAGAGAGGGAGGGGGGGGGGGGCACTGTTAGAGTAAAGTATCTTGACCCAGGAACACCATGACCCCAGCCAGGGTTTGAACCCGGACCACTCGATCAGGAGCCAAGCACACCAACCATGAGTCCAGCGAATCTGAGGGGATTAAAATCATCTAACCTGTACTACTGAAGCCACATTAGATTCATCTTCTTCTGCTTCTTCACCAAATGACAAACAAGCTGAAGTTCCTGTTAGCAAAAAAGAATTTACTCTAAGCAATGGTAATGGAAAGAGGTACACCAATTAAAACTATAGCTGGCGAGACAGCACTTAAAAAACATAATCCAAGTTGTATATACTAATTTTGCATTAGCTAGAAGTACCAGTATATCCAGATTTTAAACATTCTTAGTAGCTTTATAGCACCTTGCTACATGTCTTGTTCTTGTAGCCGATAATTAACATGCGCTCTAATTGGCTAAGTAAAGGGCCAATTAATTATAGGCTTACAAAAACAAAGCAAAAATTCATATAATAAACAGCTTATTAGTGTTCAGTCTTTGTGGGAAAATCTCAAACCTTGGTCTTGCGGCATTGATCTTGCTAGCGCTTCGTCGCAATGATTCCTTGACATCGACTAACTTTTAAATGCGTCTATTCGCCAGCTGATTCATATCACACTCGTCAAACACACTCACCAATTTCTCTCCATTCTACAGCCTGTCTTGTGCTCACTAGACTAGTTGAAACTGCTTTCTATTACGTCATGTTTCGCCTCACGCAATTGTCACGTTTTTCATTCGAACAACTTGGTCAATACAACAAGGCCTCAGTCTGAGATTTTCTGATAAAGACCTCTCTCTCGGTTAATAATAATATTATTATATATACAAGAACTCAACACTGGTTTAACACATTGTTGTAATAAAAAATATAATACATTTAATGCTAATTTATTTTTACCCGAAGAACAATATCCAGAAAAGTACTAATCAATACTGTTAAAACTAGACAGCAGTACTTACTTACTACTTACTTACTTACAGAGTTCAAGAAAAAGTGCCATTTGGTTATCCAGGACAGGTATATTTTTATGCAGGGAAAGTAACTTTTCATTCTAATTTGCCTGATGGGCCCAGGCAAGTGGTCTGTCAACTAGAAAAAAAAAGAGAAAACTAAGGGCCTGTTTACATGGAGATAGGGTGACCCTCTTAGGAGGGTCACACTTCTATAAGGGGCAAAAGATAGCCCCCCTTTACATGCAAAGTCCTGTCCCTAGGGCTATTGCGATTATTGAATTTGGCGCAGAGGGAGACAACTGCATGGTCTCTACGTACAAAACAACCAAAATGGCTGACAAGCGAAGTATTTTGGCGGTAAATTCAATTTTCCTTGTGCTTACCTCTATAGCTGCGGTTCATGATTATCTAGGTCTTTTTACGATACTGCTGTCACAGAGTTTCGCGGCAATCTGATAGTAATGTGATCCAACAAAAGTTGACCCTTGTAGGAGGGTGACCCTACCTCAAGTGTTTACATGGCAAAAAGTTGGCCCTCCCAGGAGGGTTACCCTAGCAAGCAGATAGGATGACCCTACCTCTCATGTAAACCAAACCAGAAAATACAATAGGCAAGGGTCACCCTTCTAAGAGGGTGCCCCTTCTAGAAGGGTCACCCTATCTCCATGTAAACAGGCCCTAAGACTTCCCCAGGGCTAGCAAAATATGAGAGCAGCTTGTCCGAATTCAAGTGCTTTTGAGCCATAAAACAGTGGAATAAAACTACTCACTTTGTTCCTTTGATTTTTTTCTTTTTTTGCTCTTCAGGTTTTGGTTCCATCTCCTCCTTTTTCTGCCTTGGAACAATGACATCAAAGGGGTTATGTAACACCTGAAAAAAAAAAACAATGGTGTAAAACTGACAGGAAAAAAGTACAAAGAGTATAAACTCCTCACTAAGAAAAGAATAGTAATTAATACAATAGTAATTAATACAACCCGCCTGGATTAGCTATGCTACAAGCGGGTTTGTAGATATTTAAATTCAATTCTGTAAATTATGGTTAAAAATAAAATAAATAAAATAAATAAAATAAAAATAGTGCAGAGCATCCTGTAAATTGTGTTTTTTCTAGTAACAAGTGAACAATGATTATGGTGCTCAGTACCCATACAAATAGATTCAAATGTACTAAAATCATATCGGCAAAATAGAGCAGATTATCTCCAGTTGTGAAAGGTGAATTAATCTACATGACATGAGCATGGGAGAAAGAAAAAATCTGAGTCCTAGACAGGAATCAAACCCATAACCTCCCGAACACCGGGTGGGGCGCTCTATCCACTGAGCTACGAGAACTCATGGAGAGCAAGATCATTTTAACTGAATTCATATGTGACAGGTGTCCTGCATACTGCTAGGACTAGCACTGTCGAAGTCATCATGAGTAGTGATAAGTGAATAAAGATGGTGAATTTTGTGCTCAGTAATAAATGTGAAAGGTGAATTAATCTACACGACACGAGCATGGGACAAAGAAAAAAATCTGAGTCCTGACAGGAATTGAACCTATGACCTCCTGAATACTGGGCGGGCGCTCTATCCACTGAGCTATGAGAACTCATATGGAGAACAAGGTCATTTTAACTGAGTTCATATGTGACAGGCGTCCTGCGTCCTGCATACTGCTAGGATTTGCACTGTCGAAGTCATCATGGGTGAATCTAACCATTTGTGAATGACAACTTTACTGGTATGCATCTAAATCAAGAAATGTTTTATCACCTCTGTTCTTTTTATTTTAGGCGGAAAAAGAGGTCTGTCATTTCTGTCAACTTCACACTCCTCCATCTTAAGCATGTTATAGATTGTATCTCCTGCAACCCAGTAATTCAAGATATATCATAAAAACCATTTCTCAGACTGTTCCATTATCTTCAAAAAATATACTTCACTGTTGACATTGAGCAAATGATTGCCGAGTTAGTAATAACTCTATGTACAATGGTTAAACAAACATCACTCAATACTCATCCTACCAAAACTGTGGCACTGGCATTATTGGGATTAATATCAGTATCTGGACAACTGCGCACCTACCCCTCCCCTAACCCAACATGTTATAATAAGTTAATAAGTTAGTGTTACTGTTGGGTTAGGAGAGGGGTAGGTGCACAGTTGCCCAGATACTGATATTGATCCCATTATTGTTATCTAAATAGATATCAATCAATTTCTTCTGAAGGTCAAACAGGCTAAATATCTTGCAATGCTGGTGTACCTTGCCAAAAATAGTGTGCTTGCCATTCAATTCCACTGTGACTCCAAGAGTGAAAAAGAACTGATTTTGATTATCATTAGGACCAGCATTTGCCATTGCAACCAGTCCTATTCACACAAATCGAAGCCTGTGGTGAAATTCATCCTGTAAAAAGATGAACCTTTATTATTTCAATCTGTCAAGTCGCAGTACTAGCTCACCATGGTTAAATTACGATTATAGGAGTACTATTAATAATAGTATTACACCCAGGATAATGAATTACAAACTAATCTATAACTGGTTAATGGGGATGGGGAAGGGGAGAAGAGATAGGATAAAAGATCAATAGATGAACATGGCCAAAAATTTCATTAAGATTACCAAATGAACTTAGTTGTATTTAGTTTACAGCAATCCAGGAATTTTGACATATGATCCACAATTTTGGACAGTCATTTGGATTTCTATACTTGTCTAATGGTATTAATATCAGGGATTTTACCTCTCCCTGTTTTCTAGAAAGAAATGATACAGTGGTTTCTGATAAGAAAATGTAGATTGACAATGCCACTAACACTTTCGAACACTTATGAAATTACCTTGAATGGCTGTCCATAAATGGATTCTCCACCTGATTCAAGTAGGGAAAACATTTTTAATAAAAATTATTACTACTAACAGTATAGAGCCTTGCTGTCTCAGACTTGGTTTCCCAACCCCCCCCCCCCCTCCCCCGATATCTCCAATTGAAATCATTTTCCATTGGATACACTCCTTAAGTCATTTTCTATTGGCTACCTCAAACGCCCAATATCTCGAACTATTTTTGGCTTTTCTTGAGAGTCTGAGGAAGTGTAGTTTGAATGTGATTATAACAAATCCAAACAAATTACCATATTCAAATAAATAAACTTGCATTAAATTATATGAAGTCAACTTGAATCTTTGAAAGACAACTTGTTGGATTGGGAATTTAAGTACTACTAAGTACTACAAAGGTGTATACAAAAGTATCCTCTATATCACATAGTATTGTAATTTTCATCTCAAAAAGAGTTCATGTAAGATCAGCCACTTCATGAGGAAAGGACCCAACGACGACTACAGTGCCACATTAATGTAGCTTATGTGTAGTTGTACCCCCCCAGGGGAGGGGTAACGGTATCTTTCCTCCCCAGGGGTAGGGTACGACTACACGTAGGCTAACATTAGCATGGATGCCAATAGGATACTGAAGATGGGGTAAGCCTAAGACAACATGGAAAAGGATTGCAAGAGAAAGAAAGGAAAGAGCTGGGTGAAGGATTTTGAGTTAGTTGTGCATTCCAGTGGAAGATAGAGCTAGTTGGCGGCAGAGTGTAGAGGCCTTATGTGTCACTTGGCATAGCCTGTGAATGCAGATGTATTTCCGGCTGTTGCTTGTCTCCACCAAAAATAAGTTATTTTCAGAGGAACCAGTGACAGCATGAAATACGTCTGCGTTCGGAGGCTACACTTGGCACAAAGTAGATACATGAAGCTGAACCAATCTGATTAAAAAAATGTCTGAAGGTCACAGGTTGTAAACTTACCCATTCCTGTTCCAGTTGAGTCCCCTCCCTGAACATAAAAACCAGTTACAAACAGATCAAAGAATAAATGATGAGGTTCTAGATAATCCTGAACTAAAAGTCGGTATTACTGTGTAAACAAGCCACTAAACATTTTAAGTGGTGCTATAATCAAAGTTTTACCCCTTGATTTGTTACATGTATCACATAGAATTTCATGAGATACTCCATTAACCATTTTCAAATATCTGCATTTATTTAGTTCTTGAAAAATGTGTAAAAATGCAAATAAGATACCTGATGATCTCATACACTCAACCCAATATTATACCAAGTGTCTATACATAGAGCTATCTTGGCTAATTTGCAGCGCAGACCATTGAAACACTGTGTAGGCTCATAGTTCTACAAGCAACACACCTGCGGCTATAAAAAATTCTACCTGTCCCCCCATGACCACTCCCTTTTTTCCAGTCCCCACCCACCTGTAAGTAATTTTTTTCAACTTGAGAAATGTTAAAATAATGAGGCCACAAAATCGACTTAACATGTTTATATGCTTGCTGGATAATGTGTATGAAGCACAGTGATGGTCAGAAAAGCCTTTAATATAAAGAAAAGTTTGGAACCCAGTTTGTTGTATATTTCACAGGTCGTTTGGGTTCAAGGGCAGAATGTGTGGAAACTACAATGTCTACAATGGAAACTGGAATGAAGAATAAATGTTGCAAAACCATGCGCCAACAACTTACCGAATACTAAAGAAACTGGCACAAAATCACGTGCTTGTCACGCGAGTATGTCTCATGCCAAACACGTGGTTGCACGCTAGCTGCTACAAGAAATGGAGAAATCACTTATTTAAGTTTTATTTTTAGCTGGAGGGGGGGCTGTACCGGTGAGTGGTACCTATTGGAAACGTTTGGAGAAAGGATGCAACATTCTACTGTAAAAATATAATAGGAGTGCCATTTTCAATGGGAGATATAATGAAGGTTAAGGTTTTTTCTTTGAAAATACGGCTCTATGAAGGAGGAAGGGTTTAGACCTCTGGGTGACAGAACCTCCACGTCTAACACTTTGCGTAGGCCTCACCGCGGGGGGGGGGGGGGGGGGGGGACACAAGACACAAGTTTGAACGAAAAACATTAGCAGAAGAAAAGGAAACTTTGCCCAAACTTCAGTCACTACTAACAGAGCTTATCACTACCACACTATTTGGAGAAATTATAACAGTGGGTATACCAAGTCCATCATCTTGATGAGCAACTCTGCGGGTTCGTTTCATTCAGTGTGCAAAGTTATCATTTATAGATCTTTATACTGAGATCTAAAATCCTCAGTTACTTTACTATCATGCAGGTACATTTTGTGTGAGCAATTTCTTTGAATGAGAAGTTGCTAAATTAGTCAGAGATATTTTTTTCCGGCATTGAGCATTTTATAGAACTGAGGCCAGTTCCTGAAAGGAGGTATTAATTATACGTCAGGAATAACAATTATTCCAGGGATAAATCTTCTATTCTAGGAATAACTATACCAGGAATAGAAATGGCTTCCTGGAAGTACTATTTATCCTTGGAATAGCTATTCCAGGGATAAGATTGCTACTCTAGGAATAAATCTTCCTGCAAAGGGGATTCCCACCTGACAAACAGGTTTGGCTGGAAATTAAGTGCAATGCGCGCGGGCTGCCTTGGGTTAAAGCACTGCGAAGGGAGTGAAGGACGAAATTTTCTGTATCTGTGTAAACATGGACTCGGAAGAGCTTACCGGAAACAGCGTAGAAATCAAAGTGCTCTTATGAGCCAACTCATTCATGTCGAATTTCGACGAATTAGTGAATTTGTGAGAAAGTGAGGGCAGTAAAGTTGTTTACAAAGTTATGATGACGATGCATTTACAGGCAATCTTCAGGTTAAGAGCAAAGATAGCTACTCAGAGGCATTAAGTGGACCTAAGTGTTGCAATAAAGATAGTGTTGTAAGAGAAAGAAAGCCGGGCCTTCGTGGGTTTACTTGCTGTTGTTCGTTTTTGAGAAACCACTTTAAGTAAAGTGTTTGTTAGCCAGTTGTCATATTTGTTACCAAATAATAAATAAGGCTGGAGTACAAATGCAGACTGCAGACTGAGTACAAAATGGAGACTGACAAGAAAAACAGTTTTTTTTACGTCCGAAACGTGTCACCATTCGATTTTATAACTTGTACCTATTGTGACCCTATTGTCACGCAATCACCTCATAATCTTCGCATTCTTGGGGAATGTACTCAACTTTTTTATATCTTGAAACGTGCACTTTAAACGATATAAAAAAAGAATTCATACAATTCATTCTTACACCGTTTAAAGCTTTCAAGGGGTTTTCGGACTTGAGCGCGAGATCTCTGAATTATATAAAATGGAAACGCTAGTATTGCAATTTGATCTACGTACAACACATTGGAGATGGCACTGCAAGGTTACTGCGTGGCAATAGGTAACTTGTGTAATCAAATGTTACCACGTTTCTAACGAAAAAAAAGCAGTTTTTCATGTCAGTCTGCATTTTGAACCTAGTCTGCATTTTGTACCTAAAGTCTGAATTTTGTACTCGGGCTGCAGTCTGCATTTTGTACTGACCGTATGACCGGTTTTTATTACGAGGTTGCCAGTGAAAGCAAATTTATCCTGAATGAACCAAACTCCACCGCCGCTAAATCTTCGATTAAAAGCGGACATTAAAAGCACAATCCCCACTCAAAATCTTCCCTTTCATAAAAAGATGAAATAAAAGGCAGTCCGCTGATCCTACAAATTGTAAAGTAACCTCTTCCAGGCGTTCAGTTAGTTGGGAGCAGCGCGATAAACGGCGCGCGAAAAAAACATAAAAAAAAGCACGGGAGAGGAAGCGTTTTTTACATTTTTTTCGCGCGCTGTTTATCGCGCTGCTCCCAACTAACTAAACGCCTGGAAGAGGCTAATTGTAAAGGAACGCTGCAAAGGACATGTTTCACATACCTGACAACAACTTACGCACACGTGAAAACGGCAGATTGTTATCGTTTCTCTCTGAAATTAAAAAAGACCTTCTGCAATGCTAATTACCTCACCGGAAATTAATTTGTTGTTTTAACCTTCCAGTATACCTGTTATCAATGACATTTTGTATAATTTGCTTATACTACTGACAAAACCATTATCAATTAATTAATCACAAACAGTCTTTCTTTGACAGAAAATATAAAACAGCTCATTGTGAAAAGTTCGTATAAAACTATAAACTGCAAATGAATTGTACCCTGACTTTATCATCACTCACTACACGTAAATCTTATGTTTCAGTGCACATACAACGCTCATGCAGTGCTCTGATAATGCTCATTTAATTCACTTCACGGCTGGCAAAAGTCCAGCCTTAGTATAACTGCGCTAACGAATAAGTAAATTAGACCTTTGTCCTACCGTGTGTGCGACTTGATTGTCGATCTAAACGTACATATATGTATGGACGATATGTTGTTATTATGAGTTTGCCCGTGAGCGCAAATTTTTGCGATACAGTAAAAACCCACATACAAGAACATGTGTTGTGGGGGTTCAGGCTGATGTTGTTCTTATATATGGCCAGCGGTAACACCCCAAATATGAATATCGTTTCTTAACGCCTCTCAACGCAGGAATGTTGAGATGGCCAAGTGGATAGCAAGTTCGCCTTGAAATCTAGCCACCGAAGTAAGACCGAGGTTCGAACCCTAGCCGGCGCGCATTGCCTTGTTTCCTCCCCACCTTTACTTCCGGTTAACTTCTGCATAAATTAATAAACATTTAATTTCCGTCCATGCCGATTAAAAAGTCCACGCAAATTCCCGGATGAAGCTCTAACATCGCTATAACTCATTCTTGCGCATGCGTGCATGAATGAGTTAAAAAGAAAAAAGGAAACCAAATTTTACTACCCAAGAGTTGACAATAATTACAGAAAACGTGGCATCTTGCAAAGCAAGTTTACCCAGGAGCCCATGGGCTCCTGGCGTTTACCGACAATGTGACTAATAAAACCAAAACTGAAACATAGAAAACCATTTTTTACCACAATTGCTGCTAATCTTGTGATCAGATTGGCTAATTTGCCGTTGTAAATAAGAGTCCATACCACGCTGCTCGCATCAATGTGTCATGCACGCAATACCTTTTTTCAGCTCGCACTCTGAAGAAAAACATTTTCTTTGATGTTGATATTGTGGTAAAAACAAATCGAAATGTTGTTTATCGTGGTCTGTACTCCTTTCGACAACGAGTATGTGTCATTACTCTTTTCCCAAACATTTTTTTTCGTATTGTTTCCGCATATAATTATTATGCGAGTTTACAAAAGTTTTTGAAAGGAAAGTCTGACGTGTACAAGCAGCTCATTTGCATAATGCGGCATGTGCACTTTCAAGTCTGATTACGAGCGGTGTTTCTCGCTAG
Organism: Platygyra sinensis; assembly: GCA_019787425.1. NCBI lineage: Eukaryota > Metazoa > Cnidaria > Anthozoa > Scleractinia > Merulinidae > Platygyra > Platygyra sinensis. The sequence continues at coordinate 23,198 of JAHPZR010056000.1, read as the reverse complement.
AACATCGGACAAAAAATTGACAATGTAATTTATGGAGTCTCTACCAAAACGAAATCTTGACTTGACGAGGCTCTCGCTCAAGTATTCGTCTAAATGTGCATTAAAAAGCCTAAAACGCCACGGTCTGGTGCGTCTTGCATCAGCAAGACAACAAAACAGCAACAGGTCGGCCATCTTATTTTCGCAGATTCATCCCTGGAATAGTGATTTATTACTACCTCGCAAGGTGTAATAAATAAAATTTATCCCAGATTTATTCCCTGAATAGCTGTATTCCTTCTTTCAGGAACAGAATTTATTCCAGGGATAAAGTTATCCTTGAAATAAGGCACATGTATCCCTGGAATAGAGTTATTCCTCCTTCAGGAACCGGCATCAAGACGACTGTTGTCTCCAGGGTATCATTTTGAAGGCCATCACTGCAAAAGTATTTCTCATTAGTGCAATAATCAGCAATTACTTCAAAGAATTGATCAGTTTGTTAGTTTAAGGTAATAGGTTTTAAAGCTTTCCTTTCCAGTCATACATGTGTGGGCTAAACAACAATCTAAAACACCCGCAAAATCAACTAAAAAAAAATACTGTCCTTTTTTTGTTGAAGTTCCATTATTAAAAAAGCTTATTATCGTTTCAAAATCTCAATAGAGTACAGCTTAGTGATATCAATGTGTTAAAGTGGTTTTAGAGCGTTCAATGGG
>JAHPZR010056000.1:5000-17500 GCA_019787425.1 Platygyra sinensis | reverse complement strand
AGTCACGATAATTTTTATCAGTTTGTAGTTCTTAAGTTTGTTGAATTAACCCTTTAATGCCCAATAGTGACTTATAGATTTTACTCTGTGTAATGCCAGACGATTTTACTTGTCAAAGGGAGACCCCTTGGGCATTAAAGGGTTAAAAAACTATCTCCTTTAACCCTTTAATGCCCAATAGTGACTTATAGATTTTACTCTGTCTAACGCCAGACGATTTTACTTGTCAAAGGGAGACCCCTTGGGCACTAAAGGGTTAAGGTAATTCCTCTGAAATAAAAGTGACAATAAATGTCCGGGCAAACTTTGTCCACTGCATATTTGTCATATGAGAACTTCAATTTTGAAACAAAAAAGGGGGTGACCATGCTCATTATGAGCACTGAGGCATTGAAAATGTAACATTTTGGCATTCTTTAATTCTTATTAGAATAACGCCTTCCCAGGAATAATTGAAAAATTTTGTGACCGAGGTTCATTTAGCCTGCGTAGCAAGAATTTCTGTGGAGCAAAGAGCGAAGAACGGGGATTTCGGCGTTTTGCCCGCGCGAAAGATGAGGTGAGAGCAAAATAAGAAGGAGGAGGAGGGGTGAGGGAAAACGCAGAAATCTCCGTTCTTCGCTCTTTGCTCCACAGAAACGCTCACTACGCAGGTTAAGGTTCTGAAGAACACGCATTTTAAACTCACAGTCACTACATTGTGTCGGACACAAACATTTTAAGTTTGATTTAGACAGAAAGCTGAATCCTTGATTAAATTCTGAACCAAATTTCTTGATATGGTTACCAAATAGCAAAATAGAAAAGACTACAGTGTATCTGCTATTTTACACTGTGAGTTCGTAATATACCCATTGGTTTCTTGTTTCTTACCATCCTGTGTCATCAGCTTCATTTTCTGCTTCACTATCATCAATGTCTTCTTCCTCTTTTTCCTCAGACTCATTCAGTTTGGTTTGGAACGACGCCAACAGCGCGAGGGTCTGAATGAAAGAAAAAAATGAAGTAAATAACACTCCTGGCTGTAACTTATGCCAAAATACGAACAAACAAAACAGTGAATCAAAACATTAATAAAGAACAAATGATTTGGAAACACAATGTAATCATTTTGTAGACAGTAAGAACTTCATTCTTTTGATTTCATTGTAGGTCATGTTACAATTTTATCGTAGCTGGAATATTGCTATGTATCATAATGTTTTTAACGTGTTTTAAGTATTGTAAGTGATGGTATGTTTTGCAAGTAATGGAAGTGCTTATATTGTAAGTAGAGTGCTGTTTTGTTAGTTAGTTGTGCAAGTAGTCTGTATTGGAAGTAATTGTATTTTCTGCCAGTAACCAATTGTAAGTAGAGTGTTGTATTGCCAGCGTAAGTAACCCTTTTGGATGTAGCATAAGTATTGTTCTGTAAAAAGGGTATTACAATACCCTTTTAACAGAACAATACTTGTGTTGCATCCAGAAGGGTTACTTTCGCCGCCCCCAAGCCAGGGAAAAGACCCTGGGAACTGAGACCCGCATTGTTGGGTAGTGGCTAACATAAGCGTTGTGTTACGCCGGTCACGCAGGGTTATACGGAACACATTACGTGACAAAAACCATTGTCTACCTGTTCATCTCTGCCTTCTCCTTTTCTCTTTTGACTCGCTTTCTTCTTCTCAAGATAAATTTTTTGTTCAGCGTGAAATGCAGCCAGGACATCGGATTCTTTTGACTCTGGTCATAAACAAAAAAAAGAATAAGAAACAAACATTACGAAATGAAATGCTCTTTTTCTGCGGAAAAACTTATATCTTAGTAACCTGCCTCAAGGGCAAATGATTAGGCACAATAACCTGAGTGCAGTTTATATTCTGACAAAGCCGCTACAAAACCACCAGTGAAATGGAGTAAGCTTTCAATGCACACAAAACGTAGTTCTTTGTACTTCAAATACATGTAGCACGAAATTTGACTTAAGAAAATGGTATACAAGACTAGATGCTATGGATTTTTTGGTTTGATTTATTTATTCATTTATTTCTGTTTGTTTTAGTTATAGTTTGGTTCTTTCTTTTTCTTGTTTGCTCTTATTTGGGTACCGTATTGTAAATATACCTACGTCACAAACCACAAATCCCCTTATTTTTGAATGATTACTTTTGTGGGCTACTGTTTACAAAAATAATTACTAAACAGAGTTCTAGAATAGGAATTGTCAAATGAAGAAATAAAAATAGAATTAAAAATGTGCCCTGCACTGGCCGGGAATCGAACCCGGGCCTCCCGCGTGGCAGGCGAGAATTCTACCACTGAACCACCAGTGCTCCACTTCTTACACCTGTGATTTAAACAGTAGTCATATTTATGACAGACACATCCAACAATAGGTTCCTTCTTTTATGTTCCAGACTTTTTATATCTCATATTTCACCTCACAAAAAATTATAATGGCAGGATTCTAACCTTTTGCATGCACAAGGCCGTACATTTGGACACGAATGCTGAACAGACCTGGCACCTTCTCGTAAAAATTATTGACGTTTCAATAAAGACACTACTGATCAGTGGTCGCTGGCGGTGACAGTCATCTCAAAATAAATTTAACAGTCACAAATTCCAGCATTTCAATATTGACAGGCTTCGACTTCAGCTGTTAAATTTATTCTAAAAAGACCCAGTATAAAACAGACAAAAGAGCCTGATTAAATAACGCAATAAATTAATGAAAAAAACATTTCATTAACAGAGTTGTGTTAGAATTTACCGGGAAAAAGAGCAAACTGAAAGAAAAGTGAAAGAAAAAAACACTCTTTGATAAAATGTGAATTTGTGTATTTTATCAATATTCGCCTGGTTATGTCATTGTATCTACTTTTCTGGGCATTTCTTGCTTTAAGTTTAATTCTATTTTAGTCCTTATTTTGATCTCTCGGGTGACCACTAAACTTTCAATTTACGAATTCTCCAACACTTTGAGAAAGGAAAGTTCCAACATAAAGATAGCCTTCGTAGCAAGCGTTTCCCTGGGGTTCAGGGGCAAAATACCGTTCCTTGGTCTTTCTTTGCTCCCCAACCTCATGGAAACGCTTGCTACGCAGGCTAACATAAAGATGCCAGTCTACATTAATCACAAAATTCAACAAGCAGCAAGAACAAAAGGCAAGATAAACTATAAAGTTGTTAGTTTTAAGCGACATAGAATGCAACTTCTCCTGTGGCCTGTATGGGAGAATCATGACCGAGGTCGTAAGTACAGACCGAACGCAGTGAGGTCTGTACACACGACTGATGCCAATTAAGATTCTCTCATACAAACAGACAAGAACAATTTAACTTGTTTAATGTAACTGGTTTGTACTAACTGACATTTTGCTTGCGAACAGCGATAAGCCAAATTTCTTCTAAAGTTTGCTTGTCCTCTTTCCTTTTATTCTCGTCAGCTTTTTGGCACTTACAGAAATAAATACTGAGAATAGGAAAATCTAGACCGCCGTCAATATCGATTTCAGTCAATCAAATTCGTGAATTTGGCAGTTCCCAGTCCTTGTGAGACAGAACCATAATTATAATAAAATCTCTGTCTGCAAGTTATTTTTAAGGTAATTCCCTTGAAATTGTTCCACCATCAAACTTTTTTTGAAACTTGGCGTAATGAACATTCATGATATGAACATTATAAAACTGCAATTAAAAAAATGGGGTCACCGTGCTTGTTTACGCGTCAGCAGGCTCTTAAAATGGAGTATTTTTTCTGGTTGAGTTTAGTTTGAGGGAAATTTCTTATGTTTTGCACGTGCACGCGCTCATGTGCGCGCGCTGATGACGCAAAAATCGTGCACAATAGGGATGCGCAATGCAATATTACTAAGGAATCACCTTAAGTGTCTGAAGTGTGTAGTTCCCGAGTTCTAGTTCCTGCTGCTTTATTACATACACTGTCTTACCTCAACCATCTAAGGTACTCATGCAAACCTGTGCTAACACTCCAAAACTCAAGGATTCTCATGTTAAAAAAAAAACTGCGTCAATTTTATACCTGTTAACACTACTAGCTTGGAGTCAACTGACTAGGCAAGAAGTCGTATGTATCAGTTAAGACACGCGCGAGACGCGATGCACGTTTCGTGATCGTCTCGAGGTTCCTCAAGAAATAGTACTCACACCATTTTCACCTCTATACTGATAAATTCAAATCGTTCTTACCTGAGGACGTCTTCTCTTTTTCGTCTTTCTTTGTTTTTGTCTCCATCATTTCTCGCTTAAGGCGTTTATACTCAGCACGAGAAGAAGGAATCTTGGATCCAGAATCACCTAGCTGTTTGCTAAAGGAAAACATTACTATATCATTCAGGCTAATTTACACAGTTTAAAGAACAATAAGACCTTATCACATGGAAGCCTAATGGTTTGTCCAAGGATTTCTTGCAACTACTTTTTTTGGTACATATTTTTATAAATTTATTCAGCATGCAGATTAATATTATTTTGTGGTGGAAAATAAAAAGATATTGCAAAGATCTTCACTGGATGGATATAAATAACTTTAAAACCCCAAGCTTCGTTCACCTACAACTGTAGACTGCTTAGATCTCAAAGCACAATGTACCACACATGCAGAGAATGAGTCTTGAACCAGGAAGAGGAGGTGGGGGGTTCAAGGTACACAACCTTGTTGGATTTTCTTTAAAAGACCCCTGGAACACTAAGTACTGCTGTCTTAAAAAAGGGAACAAGTGGAGGGGGTGCAGCGACACAACAGGAAAAAGGGATTGTTGAAGCTGCATAGAGAGATGAAGACATGAAGATGAAAAGATGAAGAGATGAAGCTAGGCTGACAAAGAGATGCTGGTTGAGGACAGCCAGGATGAAGGGCAAATGAATGGGGAACGGTCTCTGATAGAGAGCTGGCCTTCCATAACAAACAATCCCAAGATTGTTCATATATTTCTCAATTATGAAATAATAGAAGTGGATGGTTTACATGAAGAATCCTAAAGTTGCCTTAGGGGCAGGTTTTTACACCCTTTGAGTTGATCCTAGAGGTGAGCTACAAGAAAAACGATACATTAACACTTTGGCTACTTTTAAGAGACAAGTCAAGTCATATGCAGCCTTCACAAACAGGAAAGGGTAAATTTTCAGCTCTCTCAGTAGGGACATTTTCATCTGAAAACTCTAAAATATGACTTGTGGAAAAAGATATCGGTAACCTTCCTATCGAGGACAACTTTGCTTGACCTAGATGTGTCTTCTTGAATTATGGCCTAACACATTTGTATTCATCAATAAGGTCCCAAGTTTGGGCGCGTTTGAGTCTGTCTAGAGATATTTCTCCCTTTTAAAATCCCTAGCAGTTCATATTTTTAATGTAGAGTCTATGAACAGACTATAGTTGTTTACTAACCTCATAGCAGATTTTTCTTTTCTTTTAGTTTCATCATCATCGTCATCATCATTGGCCTTTCTTTTCTTTAATTTACTTCGCACTTTGTCTCGCATCTGTGAGTCAAAATCTTGTTCATAGATATTCTACAAATAAAATACAGTGCACTTTGAGAATAGTCCAGTGTTACTGTTACCCTATCCAAAACTGATGATTTCCCAGCGGATTCTTTTGTCAGCTTTCATAGTAAAATGGAATTTAAAGAATATTCTAGATGCTTTTTGGGCTTGCCACACAATCTTCCTCCACCAGATGATGAGCCCAGCCCAAAGAGCATCTGCGTAGGAGGCTACTTTCCTCAAGTATCATTTTTCCTCTCTTTATATTGTTCATGGAAAGATTGAACCCGTCAGGGTCAGTGTCCCCTTCTTGACACAATTTCCCACCTCCCACTTGACTAGCCCAAAGAGCATCTGTGTACGAGGCTACTTTCACAAAGTATCATCTTTCCTCTCGATTGTTCATGGAAAATGGAGCCCGTCAGTATCTCTGCACCTTCTTCACACAATTTTTCCCCTCCCATGTGGCAAGCCTAAAGAGCATCTGTGTAAGAAGCTACTTCTATCAAGTATAATCTTTTCTCTTTTACTACAATTTATTCTGTTCATGGAAAATTGAGGCCATTGGTGTCAATATCACCTCCTTAGAATTATCAGAATTTCTGTATAGGGAAAAACTGTGCCCTCGAGCTTGACAATGTTGGTGTTTGGTCAAATTTTCCTGAGGTACTGCAGTGTTTGTAATTTGTTTTTACAGTATTGTGGTGTTCAGAGCCCTCCATGTCCCACTTGGTTATGGATGCTCCTGAGCCACATTATTTTGAGACAAACATGCTCCAAACTCCAAAATGATAGCGGTGAAGATAATGAAAAAAAAGTTGGTTGAGTACGAATTGAGATGTTGTTTAGGGTATCCATCAACACTTGATTGCAGATGCCTTTAGTGCATAAGATCCATGGGATCTACTGTATAATATGCCGGTAGTTTGTATTTCAACAATAATTACTTTATTATTTTTTGTTTTTTTTTATGGAGAAAAATAATGTGGACAGGACTTACATCCTAAATCCGTGATGTCATGCACATGTTCCTTAAATTAAAGTACTGATGAGTACCAGTAAGCTTGCCATACTTTTCTCATGAAAAGAACCTGGACACTGGAATAAAGCTATGGCAGACATTTCAATCAAGTACTGCACCAGTTATTTTAGCAAAAACAAGTTTACTGTTTCAGACAATGGGAGACAAAAAGTGTTGAGACACTTAGCAGTAAAATTTGATTTCCGAGCATCTTGGAAACATTTCCCACCCTTCTCCCCAAACAATGTTGATTTTTATATTTCTTAGACAGCACAAACCACAGCTCCTACACAACATTGAATTGGGGGGCCGGGGTATCAGAAAATTAACACTAGATGCAAAGAAGTGCTTTTCGAGATCAATATCAAAAAGTGTAATTTTTAAGTGTCTCAACTAATTTTGATGCCCATTGTAGATCTGCAGTGTAGATACAATGAATGGAAGCTAGATCAATCTGCAGACAGTCCTAGGTCACTGGATCTGAAACCTGTGGAAAAGGGAATTTCTCATTTCAAACCGCAGTCACCCTCCCCTCTCTAGTGCATACCTCCTCATCACTGTCATCATCCGAGTCTGCAGGCTTGGCTTTATTCTTGTCCTAAACAAATACAAACATAGTGTCACTACATAGATCTGATCTACAAGGAAGTTAAAATTAGCGATAAGAACAAACAACTTCTCAGAGTTGTCATGACACCATTTTCGAGTTCAAAAGATAGGAAATATACTCCAAAGATTTCCAGAGATTTCCGAAGATTACCAAAGATTTTCCAAAATTCTTCCAAAGGCCAGATGAACATTCTTGGACATTTTCTGAAAATTCCAGAAAATTCCAGGAGATTTCCGAAGATTGCCGAAGACTTTCAAGGAAGATCCAAAGGTGTTTTGATCCTACACCAACAAATTTAAGTACAATTTATTCCAGAATAAAATCAAACTGAAAAAAAAATTTCTCCTTCACTGATAGCAAATCAAAATTCATTACCAATCAATAATCTTTTAATAACTATTATAACATAGCTAGCAAAGCTGTGATAACAAACTTAATGCATATGAGTGCATCAAAATCCAACTATGTTCACCAGATAAATTCATTCCACTGGCAATGTTATAACTCATGGCTTTAGTTGTGCTGTGCATCGAGTTATGCATGCCCTTGAGAAGTCTGGAGAGCACTCAAGAAGCAAGAATTCATCGTGGCCGCACCTCAAGCAACTCTAATGCTTCCCTTGTGAGCTCCAAACTTCATGCATGCATTGTCACCTCATGATGCAGACTAGGCTATGAATCAGCTGTTAACTGAGATGCTTTGCCATTTGAAAAATGCTTTGCTTGTGTAAAGATTATATCCATTTCTACTCCCCTCTTGATTTTTTTTAATTTTTACTTTTATTATTCTCTCAAACATTATTCTACAATACACTAAAGATACTTCAGTACAATATAATGTATGTTAGTCCATTATAGGGTTACCCCTCCCTTGTCTTAAAGTTTAGCCTTGGAGTTGACCGGCTCATAGCTGCCGGTACTTATTCTGGTTTTAGTAGCATGAAGTGGCTAGGAGTATTTCTACTCCCCCCTGGATCGGATGCTAGTCCATAGCAGGTCACTCCCCTGCAATTTGTAAGGTTTCCTCAACAATTCACCAGCATCCATTTACACTCCTGGGTGGAGAGTGGCACTGTGAGAGTTAAGTGTCTTGCACAAGAACACAACAGTTCCGGCCAGTGCTCAAACCCGGACTGCTTGATCCAGGGATGAGTGGCATCCTGGTCTTAAACCGGTCTTAAATTAGCTGGTAACTCATTTGTAGGCCTTGGTCATGGACAGGGGTACTACAAAAGCAAAGTGTCTTGCCCAAGCACAGAATGTAATGACCCCAGTCAGGGCTCAAACCTCCTGCCAAATCTGACAGGAAGAAACAAAAAAGCGTATCTACAAACATTGAAGACATGGTTTGTAATCCTGATTTCTAGTTTATTGTTACATTTCCTTCGCTATACAAAAAGGACTTTAAAAGTACCAAACTTTTAACATAACATTAGCTCTAGTAGTACCATTACAAATGTATTGCTCTTGTACCTTTCAAGTATGAAAATTAACAAATGATACACAAGACTGAATAATTCAAAAAAAAAATTAGGATCAAAATTTGTCATTACTCAGTTACAGGGACAATGCAGTGCAGAACATAGGACCGGTGTTCACACAGGGTTGAAGAAAATATAGCACGTCCTGTGAGATGGGGTTATTTTAGCGTGCGAGTCTGACCCACCTTTGATCAAATGGATTGGACAACCCTCAACTTTCTCACTCTAATAAGGAAAAGCAAGGAGAGGGAGCAAACATGGAGGAAGAGCTTCTCCTTAAGCCCAAACTGCCATTTACCTGTCTCTGAAGTAATAGAGTCTCTGATTACACGCTGGTAAATACATCTTTGAAACCTTAAAAGGTTTTGATAAACTTAAAGAACTACTGGGTTAAAGGACTATTGTTTAACACAACACTATGCTAATAAAGTAACCATCAGGGACCACAGGGACCATTTTACAGTCTTTCCCGTAAAACCGTGAACACCAGAGAAAATTTCTGGAATGTTTATTGTTTCACGACCAATCAGATGCGAGATGAAACCGCAAAAGATAACTGCCAAACCGCAGCATGCATTAGTCACGACTTGATTCGAAACAATGAGCTGTCTTTTTCTTCCAACAAACTGGCTTTTCTTCACAACTAACCTTCAAAAACCAAACTACCGAATTCGGAATAGACCTAGAAGCGAGTGTAAATTGTCAAAATTTACAATGGTACAAGTTTTCGGATGAAGGCTTCTCCGCTACAAAAACATACAGATCAAAAATCACCAATCACAGCCAACTAGCATGACCTTTTGAACTGCACGTGAAGTACACCGGTCAGCCCCGCTTCTGATTGGTTCGTTATTTTTTGCTCTCAGACGTGCTGTCTAGCCTTGCCTGATCCTATCTACTCAATTCAACATCGCTTTCCCGTAATATGTCACTAAACATATCATTCATATCTATTCTTTGCATATAAATAAGCAAAAATACAAAAGGAACAATTTCAGTATTTGAAAACGGTAAAACTGAAGATTTGTCGTGGAAGGCAAAGCCAGCTCGTTGTTTTGAATTAAGTCGTGACTAATTCACGCTGCAGTTTGTCGGTTTTATATCTTTTGCGGTTTCAGCTCGCATCTGATTGGTCGCGAAACAATAAACATTCCAGAAATTTTCTCTGGCATTCACGGTTTTACGGGAAAGACTGTAAATTGGTAGGGGCTTAAAATTCCAAGCAATATAAACAAATGTTACGGTCAGTGTTTAGCCATTTATCTTGCATTTGCACACCATCTAGAGCCTAAAAAATAAATTTCAGCCATAAAACTGGTAGAACTATCCTCCCCTTTGCGGTCCCTGACCATTGGTCTAATGTACAGCGTCTCGATAGTCACAATAAAGATCAATATTTTTATCGGTAGATAATAAAAGCTAGTGAGTCAAGTCCCTTATCTGCAGATGTTCATGGTTTACTATACAACAGTATAAACTGACTATGAAGTGTTAACAACATTGTTGGCTAGTTCAACTATCTTAACCAACTCCTCGTTATGCTCTCCTGTATACTCACGGATAGAGTCTGTGACAAATTCTACCACCAGATGCCCAGGTACAGCATTACTTAAATTAAACTGTGAGTGTGTTTCCAGGGCATCATACAGTTTTAATGTCAGTAACCTCATTGGAGTCTGATGAGTTATTGGGCTCAAGTAATAATCACTTGCAGGTCTGTTAGATTGTTTAAAATCATCTGGCACATCACTAATGGCATGGGTTTGCAATGATTCCCTTATATTTTCAATAGTTTGCCTTTCTTCCAATGTTAGGATCTCTTTGAAATGCTTCTGTGTTGCAACACCAACCACCTTTAATTTACCATTAACCCAGCATAGCACAGGGCCACCTGAATTGCCAGAGTTGAGTGAACAATTCAGTATAATCATTGAATGACCTGCTAATGTTCTCTTGGAACCAGAGACATTGCCACTCACAAAAAGAGCTGTTTCTTCAGTGTGACTCATGGGATAACCAAAAGCAAAAATTGACATGCCTGGTAATACTGAATGGTTAGATAATTGCAACGGACAAATTCCCACACTGCTCTAGATTAAGATCTGGACAATATAATAATGCCAAATCTTTCCCTACATCACAGTGAGCGACCTTGCAAGGCAGACCCTCAATCGCTGCATTGGAAATGCAAATTTTATGCCTTTCTTCCTCATCTAAATAGGTTTCAACAACATGCTTATTGGTGATAATAAAATGATTGTGAATGATAAATCCAGAGCCATGCTCAATTTCAGTATCACTGGTGGCTTGTTTATACTCCTCTTGAATATCAGCCCTTTGCTTATCAATGTCTTGGTTAATCTTGTCGCGTCCATATCCTGGGTCTGCGTAACATGAATACTTAAACGCATCAAAAAATGTTCTGGTATCAAAATGATCAATTGCATCTCTAATATCAATAATGTCATAAGTCTGGTCAGATTTATCTATCTCTTTCTTGGGAAATATTTTTGTGTCATCTGAAAGGGTGCCTGCAAAGCAATCTCTCACTCGGCGCTCTGCTTCACTCTTGGGATATTCGGGTAATTCACTAACTTCATGATTTCTGGCTTTCTGATATTCTTCTTTCAAGTCAGCTCTGTGTTCGTCAATTAACTTCTTCAATTCATCAGCTCCAGGCCCTTCTTTCGGATATTTTTGAAAGTTCTTTCCATCAAATTTTAGAAGCAATTTGTGAATGTCAAAAATATCGTAACTCTGAGTTGTATCTAGCAACATCCATGCTCCATCCCGAGCGATTTGCAGTTTGATAGGAGAAATATCATGTAAGAAATAGCAAAAGCCATAATAACAATCATTCAAGTACTTCTCAACTTGATTTGCCGAATATTTAGGAAGCGCTTCCGTCATATTTTCCCCGGCAAAGACAGCTTCAGCATATTCTTGTTCTAAAGTAGCTCTTTTTGCCCCACATTTCTCCCTTATTTTATCCCAGCGAACAAAGGCCTCATAAATATCAACAATGTTGTACGAGTCTTCAGGTTTGTCACTAAGGATTTTAGGTTTGTAGCTAAGGATCTGTCGATCTTCTGCAAAGTTTCCAGCAAAGCAATCCCTCACTCGGCGTTGTGCAACAACCCAAGAATATCTGAGTCGACTATCTGGGTCAGCAATGGCTTCCTCGAGCTCCCTTTCAACATCAGCTCTCCGTTTGTCAATCACCTCCCTCTGTTTAACAGACTCGGGTCCTTCTTTGGTGTACTTTGCAACGCATTTCCTTTCATCAAACTCAACAAGTGTATCATGAATATCAACAATGTCGTAAGAACTCTTGAAATTCCCATGTTTATTAGGGGGAAGAACGTGCTCATGAAAGTGCCCCATGTATTCCAGCCCGCATAACAACCCCTCAATCGCGCCAGCGATGCGTTTAGGTCATATTTCCGTGTTTCTGGTTTGCCGTAAATCTTCACCTTTACGCAAGCGTTCAGAGCCTTTCGTCCCTCATCGCCCAGAGCATCATAGCTACTTTGCATGTTTCATGCATGCAGATCTATGTCGAAGTCCAACACTGTCCAAGCAGATCTAGAAGCGATTACATTTCTCCAGCTAGTTCGTAAGGACGTGCATATGGTGACAATGGACGCTAATCCACCAAAAAATGGAAGCTGGATTTTCCTTCAGTTCGAACAAGGTTACGATGAACCAGAAAGGCTGTAAACAGTTGAAAATGGCGTTCAACTGAGTACTGTTCAAGTGCTTTATGCACTAGTCATTTGTTTCCCTCGCTCCCCCCACCCCCGCGACATAGCGGGGGAATTGCTAATTATGAGGAATTCCACCACCCACCAGGGCAGAATTTCTTTGCAAAACCACCACCCTCCGGGGCTAGGTGAAAGACC
>JAHPZR010055999.1:72500-117502 GCA_019787425.1 Platygyra sinensis | reverse complement strand
TTTCAGCGGCGAATTCTCCAGACGAGTTTCAAAACAAGGTGTCAAAACCGTCCTCAAAAAACACTTCCAAGGTGAAGATTGCAAAGTCACCGTTAAAATCACCCGAAAAAGATGATGATGTAAGTTTGGCTTCTGAGCTGTTAATGTCTTTCTTTCTTTTTCGCTGAATAGCTGTCTAGCTCTTGTGGTTTGAAAGTTAAAACGAACTAACTTTCCGTAATAAATATGAAACACTTACTATATCATAGCATAAGCTTACATGCAAAGCTTCAAATCCTCCAGCAAGAGCTTCGAATACACTTACACTTACTACAATAATTTTTCCTTAGACCTCCTTACTGAAATAGGCTAAACTGCAGAATACCCCGAACCTTATTTGCATCTTATTGAATAACAATAGCATCTATTGTTATATGCCTCGTTCTTCAAAGCACACCGACACATGCAATGGTTGGGTCGGGGTATTCTGCAATCGCTCCCTGAAATAATAATAACATCTACAGACCTTTTTGTTATTTACTGTGCCATCCTGAAACAGGTGCAAATAATCATGGTGCCAATTGTAGTGTTTTGGAAATTGTGATTGTCAAGGGTTTCGAAGAATACATGCACAGTCCCATTTTCAGTTTTATTGAGCAGTTAAACATAAATTTTTCTCCTGGTTTCACTCGGCCCTGCCCTGGAGACATATACAAAGGGAACTGAAAATTTGACTGTAAATTATAATTATTATATTATTATTACTTGTAAGCACACATGTGCAATGTGTGTATAACAAGTTGCACCCTTCTATTTGATTGGTATTTATACGTTAAGGTGGCTCCTCATTGTTTAATGACACTCACACATTTACGATGAAAGCTTTAGTAATCTGCACATGCTGAAAGGAAAATGTGAAGGTTTTCTAATATTTTATGCTGTTCATACGACCACTAAAAGAAATCTGACAGTGAGTTTTGTGGAATGGTAATGCTTGTTTTTCTGTTTTCTGACAGTCACAAAGTTGCCCAATTTGTTTTGAGCCATGGTCAAACTCAGGTGCTCACCGGTTGTCATCTCTCAGCTGTGGGCATCTCTTTGGAAGAAGGTAGTTGATCCTAGTTTTTACATTTTGTGTAACTAGACACTATCTGTGGTAAAGACTTGGTATATTTCTGTTAATCTCTGGTCACCTGAAAGCAGAAAAACTGTAGGGTTGTACTCGTTAGAAGTACATGTAACCCCTCAGTCCTCAGACTACTGTAGTCTAGTTCTACTTAATATGGACACCTGAGATAAAGTAAAGGTAAAATCTGTATACAAGTCAAGTGGCCCATCAGGCTGCTTTCAGAAACATAAAGTGACTGGCAGTATTTCTACTCCCCCTGTATGAGTGTTAGCCCCCCCCCCCCCCCTGCATCGAGCATTAGCCCTTCGTTGGAGCTCCAGAGAAGGGCTAGCGCTCAAAACGTCAGCTTCTGAATCTCATCAATTCATCTTATCAACCCAGTTGATAAAACCAAATTATCTTGTAATACTCCCACTGATGCAGTACCACAGTGTCGTTAGAAACTTACCCCCTAAATTTGGCAGAAAATTTGTTTTGAATTTGTAGGCTATCTCCAGAGGTAGTCCTCTCCTTCTGTTCTGGGTGGAGTGATGGAAATTTCCTTAGCATTTGCTATTTTTTTCAGTTTCCAGTCTCTCCTCAGTTGTAAAGAGTTTTGTTGTACATGTACTGTACATATTGCCATGTTCCTGCAGTCAATAAGCAAGTTATCAACCATATGGAATAGTAAAATGCAGATCACTGAAATCTTGCTGTCAATTGACTATAGTTTGATCTTTTTTGCTGAAGCTGTATTGAAAGATGGTTAAAAAGCCAAAGGAGGAAATGACAAGTGTCCACAGTGCAATGCACCAGCAAGAAAGAAAGACATTAGAAATATCTACACAAAGGCAGTCAAGTCTATTGATACAACAGAACGTGATAGAGCACTGGCAGATCTGGAGAAAGAGAAAGAAGCTCGGCAAAAAGCAGAAGAGCGAGAGGCGCGAGCTCTGCTACAGTACCAGCTGGTTAAGACTGAGTGTGAGAAGATTGTCACACAGCTTAAAAAGCAAGAGCAACTGGTTTTTAGTTTACAGAGAGAAAGGTAACCAATCTATAGTAATTCCTGTAGTTATGAGTGATATAGTTTACAAAAGAGAAATAGAAATAGGCACTATAACTAGAAGTATGTATAGTAAGATACATGCTCGACTCCAGAATAACATTTTGTTCCTTAAGTTGTTGGGTTAAATTTCAAACAGTTCTATGCATTTAGTAAGGTGACGCATACCGCCTTAGGTGACACTTAATCAGTCACAAAAGAGATTAGGTAACATAGGCGACTCATAGCCACAATGGTACACATTGCAAAACAGTACGTTGTCCAGGATCCTACAGTACAGGTCAGAGATAAGCGGCCTACCCACACGCAAAATGCACGCACAATTTTTTGTAAGTAACATACTGGTATTATTATGAACAGATTCTGTCAAGTGCATGTATTACATGTACATGTATGTAGGATTTCAACCAGGGATTGATCAAGTGCGAGCTCAGGTTGATAATACTGCTGAGTGACTAGTCTGGAGAAAAGTGGAAGCAAATGTTTTCTTCCTATTCATTGTTATGGGGGTTTTCCCTGAGTTTTCAGTAATAGGACAGAATTGAGTTAATAATATGTATGTGTGTTATGCAGGTCAAGTTTATGCTGTCGATGTAAATCAGAATCAGAGGGCTCATCAACTGGCATAAGAACTTATGGACAAAGCACTGCCAGTCAGGGTGCGACAGCAAGAAAGTCTTATGTCCTTCAGACATCTTTTCAAGTTTCTCAGGTATGGTTTTAACAACCACAGAATCATGTTACTGTTTGTTTGTAAATCATGCTTCAAGGTGTATTGTTTTTTATCTTTAATCCTAAAGTGTGGGCTTCCAAATACTATTAGATAACCATGTTGCATTATACACTGTACTTTGTATTTTTGCTGGTATTTGTTTGAATGGCAATGCAGCTCAATATTTTTGCTTTTTGTTAATCATTGAAGAATGGAGCTAGAGTGGTTGCATTTGATCAACACCATGCTGTGTTAGTGGTATCCAAACCATCACCAAACCAGCTCTTTCCTGGCTTTGGTGTTGTTAAGGTTAGTACAAAGATTTATTTACTGGCTTTTTGTACAATTCAGTCTTTGTTGAAGTAAACACTAAGTTTTCAAAGAAGGGAGGGATGATATAAAGAAATGGGAGATCTCTGTTGACAAAACTGGAGATCCACTGAAACTTCTAAGTAACATATTTGCATCAGATCAAAGAAAATCGGCCATTAAATTGGAATAATATTTTGTAAGAATATGAGAACCACCCACTGGCTGGGATGGAAGATATTAGGGAGCTTTAGATTGGACTACGAGTACGAGATTGAGTACGAGTACGACTTTTCAATTCTAGTTTTCAGGCTTCAAATTATCACAACGCATACCCATTTCATTCCATGAGCTACTCTCTCTACCTAAAACCAACATGAAGAACGAGGGCTCTAGAAACTGAACTGGTTTGAAATTTGAAAATCGTACTCATACTCAATCTCGTACTCCTAGTGTAATCTAAAGCTCCCTATTGATGCTGATGTGATTGTTACATGAAGATCTCGAAATGTCATTCTGTTGTTAAAATATAGGTAAGCTCTCTAGATTCCAAGCATTGTGAGTATGTAAGGATTCATCAGAAGGCTGTGCGTGATGTGGCATTCAACTGCAGAGGTGATGGTCTTTTGTTGACGGCAAGCATGGATAAGACAGTCAGGGTGACAAGCATGCTCAGTAATACTGTTGTGCAGACGTAAGTGAATATTTACTATATCATGAATTGCATTTAAGAGTGGCAACAGGATGCCGCTGAAATTTCACGTACTACATTTTATTTAACCTTTTTAGTTTTTTAAAGCATTTTCCTCATGGGTCGTAGGCAATGAGACAGGATCTTGGCACAATGAGCTGCTTAAGAAAGGACATGTACAGTAAACATAATAAAGTTTTGTACAGTTTTCTACATATCATAAAACAGTCTCTTACTATATAACCCATTGAACTAATTCTGCTGTACAATACATGTACCCATGGACATTGTATAATTTAATACATCTTTTGTGTTCAAGTTGTTTATTTGTTTGCAGATAAATCTTAAGCACTGACTATACAGTACTTCCTAGGTTAAATGATACCATATTGCAGAACTTATTCAAAGCAGATTTGGGAGGACAATCTAAAATATAAGTATCTAGTCTTTTCATTGCTATGTAAAACTAGTTACCAATAAATATAGTGTTTTTTGACGCTTAAAGGCTCCACATCTGTAGAGGAGAATCCATATAAAAATTCTTTTTTAACTAGTTGAATCTTGTTTTTTCTCGTCAGTTACAGTACGCCGGTCCCTGCTTGGTCTTGTGCATGGAATGACCATGACACCAATTACATCTACTGTGGCCTTCAGAATGGCACTTGTTTGATTTTTGATGTTAGAAACACAGACACTTATCTAAAGAGCATCCACAGCACCACAGGGGGATCCTGTCCTGTCATCTCTGTTGCCCATGTGTCACCTGATCCACACAGCGCTCTGAGGTGAGATTCACATGTAGCAAGATTTGCTTGTGCATTTACATGTGGATTATGCCAAGCAGTCTTAGAGTGGTTTCAAATAGAAATATAATAGTACTCTCCAGAACAACCAGGTACAAAAAGTAGCTAAAAGTGCAAAGTAATAACTGAAGATGTCCCCATTGAAGCTACCACGCATACTGTAAATCCTGCCTTTAACTGTATTTTATAATAGGGGTCATCCACTAGATTAGCCTTTGCTATTTGGATGATCTCAACTCGCTTCCTATTTGTTAATTTTTTTCCTTTATCCCTTAGCTGTACTGTGTTTAGTTGCTATGTAAATCTAACCTGCATATCTTGTAAAACTGAGCCGAGTTAAACAAATCACCTTCAGTTGTCTTGTCTTGAATTTAACACCCCCTACTTGAATAAGCACCCTCAGGTTTATTGGCCGAAATTTAAAATAAGTGCCTCCCTCGAATAAGAGCCCCCCTTCTTCCTTTTTGTGGACTAGGAATGAGACAACAAAGGATGTATAATTTTTGTCATGTAGTATTAGATTTCTACATTGCTTCAGTTTGTTAACATGTAAAATGAACACGCTGAGTGCTAATAGTGCCAAGATTTAAACTTTAGCATCAGCTTTTTATATCGATAAACAGCTTATGTTGTTGTTTACGCGTAGATGGTGTATTTGAAAAGAATTATCATGTCAGGCCACAATTAGGGAAAAATTAAATAAGTGCCCGCCTTGATTAAGTACCACCGTTGAATTGCTTTTGGTTTACGTTTTGTTCTTGATGAGAGCAGTTTTCACTTGAGAATCGAGTTAACTTGAACCACATTTTCATCCAATCAGAAGTAACACCATACCAATTTGGACTTGCACATATTTACCACAAGCATTGCTTGTTTTGCTGGACGTTGTGCCCTTAGTATCTAACCACAGTTTCTACTCTGGTTTTGTTATGGCAGCACTCTATTGGTAAAGCATGATAACAGCTTCTTTAAGTACAAATTTTATTGTTAATCAAAATTTATTCTGAGCAGAACAAACTCATGCAACCATTGAATCTTTAGGAGGCTAAATCTTACTGAAGGGAAATGCACAATTTTTTTCAGACCTGGAGGAATTCTTGTGTGTAAACTGGAAGGAGCCTCTTTCTGGGAAAAAACACCTGGTGCTGATTATTTACCACATCATTTGACTCTTCCTGAAGGTACAGTGTATATTATAAATTTAACAGAGAAAGACAATAGGGACTACATTTAGTCTTGAGGTTGGTTTTCACTGGCTCATACATTGAGCATAATCATATCAAGACTAGTTACTGGTATGCAGATGTAGTAAGAAGTTGTTAATTTGTGCCCTTTGGCTTGGACAATTTCCTAATGAAAGACGCCGCTTACTGTAACAGCACCTTAAAGAGTTTAGAGATGTTGCTTATGAATTCAATTGCTTGTGTGCTGGTGAAAGGTTTGCCAACTTTTACTGCTGCCCTCTCTGATTTGTGTTGTTTTGGGAGACTTCGCTGACAAAATGATTTAAGTCTCATGTTTGTCTAAAGCAAGGAATTTTCACCCATGGTGTCCTTGTAAAACATTGAGCTAAATTTCATACATGTAAAAATGTATCCTTTGCTGAATTTCATTATGCATTTAAAAATAATTTTCTTCTTATTTTGATATTTTAAGTTTTAATTAATTGCTGATATTTGTTTCTTGTTGTCTAGGGTCCTGTACCTGTTTGTCATTTGAGCCTACAACTCGTCACTGCATGTTTTCACTTCGCCCTTCCAAGAAATTTCCTCAAACAAGACATTTGGTAGGACTGCATTTCATATTATGATAAACATTCAAGTATGTCTCAACATCATTTATGATAAACCCCATTTACTGTTATAGTAACCTTCTGGAAAGTCCTGCATTAAGGTACAATAACTGAATTTATTTTCACTTGCTATGCATGTACAGCAAGAGAATGTTTATATTTTTGTTGTTAAAATTAATGCAGGTTTGTCAGTTGCAAGGGAATGGTATTGGAGTGTCAACAGCTCGAGCTCAAGCTGAAAGAGCAGCAGAAATAGAGGCTACTGAGGAAGGTACTGTATGTTCTGTGAGGAATATCTGCATGAAAACAGGTCTGCTGTTGGCTCAATCTCGTTCCCAGAGCCCTCGTTACCCTTGGACAGGGGTAATGAGGGCTCTGGGAATGAGATTGCTTTTGGCTTTATTGTAAGTCACTTCATTGTGCAGCTCAAAAACTCTTAAATTACTGGTTTAATGTGTCAAGGTTCAACAGTTAACTGGAACTGGATATGGGCACATGTACATGTATTCCTTCACTAGCATTGGAGTTAAGCTAACAAAACATTACACTGTATGTAGGAAAACAACAGCCCTGATGATGTTCGCCTCTCAGTGCTGAAACATAAAAATAATTATAATGTAGACGTCTCAAACTCATTAAGTTTAAACAGAGGACATCATAACCGTGACAATGTCTGGATATCTGAACTTAATTAAAATAAATTTAATTTTATTTCCCTGTTTCTCTGTCAGTTTTTATGTTAATAGCCCTTTTCATGGTTAGCTCTGCTCATTTACATTACAATAAAATCTAGCATGTATGTGAGGCAATTTCGGGCTATTTTGTACTTTTAGCCCGAAATTGCCTCGCATCCACGTTGGATTACATTGTAATGCAAATAGGAAAAACTAACCGTGAAAAGGGCTATTGAGAAGATATATCAGACACAAAAGTCTGTGTTTTATCATATTTTCAAACACCTCAAAGATCATCAAAAAATAATTAATGTTTGGCTACATGTACTTGTAGCCTACGTATACACAGGCTAGCTACATGACACATTTTCAACTCTCTTCTTGGTGTTTTGGAATGTAGTAAAACATGGTCTTTTGTGTTTGATATATTACTTCTTTTGCCCCTGGGTCTCTGAGAATGGGAATCAATGGGTTAATGCAGATGTTTCAATAAAAGCCGGTTACTGCAGTGTACCGCTGCCTGCTTGGATTTCATTAATGAAAATAAAAATGATCTTAATAATAAAAAGCGAATAAAACGACGACAACCACTGAAATTTTAAATACCACAAAAGAGCAAGCTTTTTGATGCCTTGAACGCTGGAAATCGCATTTCCGAGCTTCTAGATTTCAAATTTTTCTGGGGGACCATGCCCGCGCTTATAACTAATGTTATTGAAACCCCTGTTAATGAAGGTAGTGACTATACACTGTAATTTGTAAACTAAGTGATTCAAAGAATGAATAATGAAATATAAGTCGATTGCTTAGCTAAAAGTGTACATTTGAGCCCTGCTAAAACATCTACATTCACTCTCCTGTTTTTTTTTTAAGCGGAAGCTAGTCTTTGCACCTGTCAGGCCATCAATCAGTGTGTTGGAGGTACAACACAGAAGCTTCTCAGCAAGTCCAGGTTATTTACTTGTCCTGATGACCCTAACACTCTAATGGTGGCTGCTGGTGATGAGAGCTCTTCCTCAGTAAGTTCTACTTTATCTGGGTAATAAATTATTAATATCAAGGGTTGTTCTTAAGTTTATAGTGACCTGTTGCCTTGATCTTTTCATACCCATAACAAATTTGTTACCTTCGGAGCGAATCATACCAGCCTATTGACAATGTAATAAAATGTATTGGTCAATGACAGCCCTAGATATCATAGTTTTCTGTCCCAAAATACCAATTATTCCCTAGAAAAAATAATTTAACCTTCTCTGTCCAAAATAACATTATTTGCAGAAACAATAAAAAGCCAGGGATGAAACTGCTCTACTGCTACATTAAATCAGTTTGGCTGTATCCTGTTCTCCCATTCTCAAATTGCATTAGCGTCTATTCTAAAATCTAACAAACACAACTGCAGAGAAAAAAACACTTGACCAGTGTTTAATCAACCAGGCCTGCATTAACTGCCATCAGTGGACAAGGGAACTTTGTTTGGGCTGCCTTAAAGAAGGTGACTATATTGATAACTCTCTTGTCATTGGCAAGTCTTCTAACAGCCATTACTTGTTTTTGTTTTATACAGACTTTAATATGGAACGGTAGCAATGGAAACCAGCTACAGAAACTACCAAACCAAGGAAAGGAGACGTTGGATGTTCTTCCCTTTGCTGCTAATGGAAATGACTTTATGGCTGCAATTGATGAACAGAAATTAACCATTTACAAATGGCTAAATGTATGATATTGTTTTTGTTGAGACACATGCAACAAGGCACACCAAGCTGCAGCTGTGTTGTGGCGACTTCAGTCACACCCTGGGGTAATCTGTACAAGTCCACAGTAAAGAATGGATCAGAAATTCCTCTCAGGAAAGACATGATCGAAAGAGAGTTGCATGTATCAATGAACCAAACAATAGCGGATTAATATGACGCTGAACCCACAATTTAATAACAAGTGTTGCAACAATTTTATTGAGCCACATTACAAAGCATTAAAATAGATGTTCCAATTTACATGTATAGTTACCGGTATGTCTTACATTTCTTATTGTATTTTTTAAATAAAATTGACTCAAGAAACTGTTCTCATGTATTGTTCATCATGACACTGATTTTCTCAAACTTTATGCCCATTGATAAAGCAGAACTGTTTTTTTGCTTCAAAAAGATGTCTGTCATCACATGTTTAATTACATGTAATTCAATCCCTTGTAGCAATGATATATAGTTTTATGAAAACTTTTTATTTTATTTTAAGGATTTCTAAAATTTTTAAAATCTGATGTTAAAATTAGCTTACCAGCAACAATAATATGGCTTTAGAAAAATGAAACTTGCAGTGCATTAACATCATTAAGCCAACCAGCACACACTGTCAAATAATACAGTATGTTCAAATCTTGAAACAAAGAAACTGATATATTTATTTGTCTTTTGAATTAGATTATTCCAGTTGGAATGGGTGACATGGCGAAGAATAATATTATTACGTCTTAGGGAAGCTTAAAAATATGAAACACTTTTCCAAGGTTTTATGAAGTCTTTACTCCAGGAGTGAACGATTTAAACATTACGTTGGGTTGTTCAGGCCATGTTTCTTTGTTTGTGTAGAATCTTCATTCAAACTTTGATGGATCAATCATGTGCCTACTGACATTTCGTGCTCCAATCAACAAACAGCCACAGAACAAAGAAGCCAGTTCAAGGACAACAAAAACTCCTCCCCAGTCATAAGACTTGCTGATTGTCGTCAGGGGAATTCCAGCAAGGGTTGCTCCAACTGGATTCACAAGAAAAATTAATGCAGAATTAAAAATTAATGATTACTATTAATAAAAAAAATTCCTGGATCTTCATGCTTCTTGTAAGGTGGATTGATGCTATTTCCACCCACAAAGAAAAGGGATTATAAGACAGTTTTCTAAAATAAAATACATGACGTGTGTGTTGACTGTGGAATTTTTCATCACAACTGGTTTTGGTGATTGGGACAATGTTTTTTTGGTTTGTCTCCAGTTGGTATGACCAGAAAAACAAAATGATGTCTTTAATTTGGGTACATGTATGAGCTGCAGAAAGGTCTCCTTATGCAATGTCTAGAAATTACTGTTTCAAAAGTTAAATACTTTACATTTTTTTAGTGAACCTAACCTGCCTTGGCCTTAAAAAAAAGTAATGTAACCAGAACACTGAACGGTTACAATCTTTTCCCTGCCCCTAGCCCAAATATCCAAATTTTACTTGGCGATACCCAAGAAAAAGGTGCCTTCAATTAAGTCTTACCATTTGCAGCCAGGGCCACAATAGCGTGCGATGTTCCAGACAGTCCTGGGGGACCATTCTCCACGGCTAACACTCCATACAAGTTAATTGCTGTGTAAAGTGAAAACCCTATGCCAAATATGAGTGCTGAGATAAGCCACTGCAAAGGAACAGGACACATCTAAGGACAAGAAAGCCCTGGTTTGCAGTAAGTTGTTTGAAGTAGGCCATACAAAGTGAAAGTGTAAGTGTGTTAAAGAAAATGGACACAAAATGTATTGTGTGATTCAGCCATAATGGGTTTTGAATTTTTCGGTTAAAAGCAGGGGCAGTCATTAAGTGCTGTAATCTGCATATCACGGTTTGCATTAATTTTTTTTTTTTACCTGGTAAAGGCTATGCCAGTTATTACAACCAGAATAGAGGAAGTGGAAGTGTTTCCTTACTAAACTTCACTTTTTGTAATTCATAACGTACACAAAAATAAACAAAAGAAAAACTTTCCATACCAAAGATGTAGTTGATGTTACAGCTGTGTGTAGGAGATATACACATGCTAGCTGAATAAATGCAAACAAAATCATGGGAGGAATTCTGGGGCTTGACACTGTTGATGTTCCATACTACAAAATCCAAAACACAAGCCATGTAAGTAATTTGTTTTGATATTATCTGGTTGTTTAGTCAATAAGAATGAAAAAAACCAAGGTGTAAAAATTGTACAATTAGGCACAGGCCCACCTGACTAGCCCCTCCTTTATCCAACAAATACCTTGGAATTAGCAGTTTAGTACATACATGTACATAAAGTGGAACATAAATTTTGCTTCCACATGTTCTCTGGTTAGAAGTGTTAAAAAACACTGAGTTTTCGATTGCCAGTCTGCATATGTATTTTCAATTATGCCCCCTGGTTACTCATCGATTTTTGAACTAAGTTTAAGACCAGCTTAATTAATATTTATTTATCAAAGCGAGGAACTTATAGTCCTAGGCACTTATAAGGTTTGATACTTATACAATATTTACATATTTATCACATTTTTGTATACAGCTATTTCAAAATAGGTTGCTCTTGTGATCCATGATGCGTGATCCATGTTCCATAGCCCGCAGTGCATTATGGGAGCAAGCTTAGTTTAAAATATGCCTGTAAAATAAATATTTACTATGCGTTGTCCTCGGCGTCGTCGTGGACATTGCTTAAGCTCCCTATTATTTATTCCCTACTTGAAATTTCCGCTCACAATAAGAATCTGCCATAGTGCACCGCGGGCTATGAAACATGGACCATGCATCACGCATCACGGATCACGCATCACGGATCACGCATCACGGATCACGGGAGCAACCTTTTTTGAAATAGCTGTATATTAAGGTCAGGTATGTTAAGTGCAATTGGGACACTAGTTCTGTTTCTCTCTCCAGTCACATACTATTTTGACTTGAAGTTAGTTGTTTGTTTGTCTGTTTGTTTGAATTTGTGATGAATTCAGTAAACTAAAACTAAATATTCAGTTTACTCTTAAAGTGGCACCATGATCAAAATATCAGATCCTTTTTTCTTCAGATTTTGAAAGTGTGTTCGCTTAACACCTAACTGGCAAAGTTTTGAGCTTTGACTTTTATCCAAAGGCTGTTTATTTAGAGTGTAAGTTTTGGATTTCACGGTCCACCATTACTCATGTTCAAAACTGATCGATTAGACCTTGGAGGGTTGGATCTAGAGAAAATGACATTTACTTACTAGCTTAAAATTTCAGCGTGTAAATGAAATTTATTATACATGCAAAACATGGGTGTAAAAGTCTGAAAGCCCAAAACTCCCGTGCTGCATATTAATTCAGCCACGTACACAAGCATTGCATTCTTGTAAACTAGTGAGTCTTTCACATCATTTTCTCCTCGACCCAGCTCTCTAGCTCTCTCGAGATTTTAAAGTTAGTAATGGCGAATCAATAAGTAAGAAAATTTCAGTTAAAATAAGCAGGCATCTTTTTAAAATCAGAACTTAAAACTTGGGTCAGTTAGCATTTAGTTAACAAAGTTTTGAGATCCAAAGGAAAAAAAAAGAATTTTTTTTGGTCAAAGTACCACTTTAAAAACTTGAATGGTCACTAAAATAAAATGTAACCCGCTGTACCTTTTGCACCAACTTGTCGGTAATATAACCAGATGATAAGCTACCAAAGAGTCCACCAATTTCTAAAAAGCTCATTGCGATGCTACCTAAGGAAAGAAAAACATTCTGTAAGCTGCAAAGCCACAAAACAAATGGGTTGTGGAATAATTAACAAATAGACAATAATTAATGTACTGGGTTTACAGTCAATCTCCACTAACTCACACCTCCCCATAATCACAGCCTCCTCATGATAACCAGGATTTTCATCTACAAATCATGGAGCTAGCTGTATGCGAACACTCTTAAACATTATTTTGTGAGAATTTGAAAGTAATAAACTTAAAAATCAATAACAATTACTGGTACTATAGTTACTAAAATATTAATTTTTCCATTCCTTGAAAGCCTTCCAAGAATTTGGTATAGTGCAAAAAATATAGTGCAAAATGTAACAGTTACTGTAAGACAACAAAGCAAGCAATAAAACCTATTCTTCATTTCCCCAGCAAATATCAGTGATTTCCTCCTAGACCCAATGCATTTACTTTCTGGTGGCTTCTTCGACTTCGGCTTGACCCACCCATTACTTCACGTCCACTCCATGGCTTGTTAAAGTTGTGTATATTGTGTATCTCAAGTTTGATGAGATATAATTTACTGATCGTCAGTTATGCATTTAGGATTGTAGATTCAAGGGGCCTCGATTCCAGTTGTGAACTTTGAAATTTGTTTCTTCCTTGCTTTGTTATCTTTCAAGAGATCTTAGAAATAACAAATTGTGTTCAGAGTGGAATCACTATTAACACCACAAGGACAGTGTCACTTCTTATTGGATCAACAAAGTTAAGCCCTGTTAGGCAGTACCCTGTGGTGTGAAGATTTTTTTCTTCCCTTTCCAAGACCAAGGAGATTTTAAAAGGATTAGTATTTTCTAGGAGGGCATTGTTGGACTAGGTGTTATGCATGATTGTGCTATACCTTCAAAATTTACCATGAAGCCTCCTGTGCAAGAATTTTTTTCAAACCTTTGGCACTTTCATATTGTTTTCAAGATAGTATTCTTTTTATCTTTGCTGCTTGAGTATCTGTCCAAAACTAAATTTGCAATTTGCATTACAAAGGAAGGTTTGATGGTGAATTTTGCTTGACTGATGTCATCATGCATAAGGTTATTTTACAGTATTTTTTTACAGTAAATTGTTTTATTTAATTGTACGGAGAAATTATAACCTGGTTTAGCTTAAAATAGTTTAATTCCAAAATTATTTGACGATATACTCACTATCATATTGTGATTTCCCAATCGTCTGCATCAAGAATAGCTGTGTCCACTCACCAACTCCGGTTTTTACAAATAATGTCACGAGATATCCAACACTTAAAACCCACAAAAATGGACTCAGTAACAATGCTACTATCTGCTCCCTTTTAGTCATTGCTGTCTTGTGTTCAGTATTTGATGGTACTGTAGTTCTTTGGATAAATTCATCCAGCCCTATCTCTGATGGAGAGTCACAAATAACAAAATAAACTAAGACAGAGATAACAGCTGTGCTAACGCCAGGAGTGATGAATGCTGCCGACCAACCATAGTTTGTAGTGAGATATGCTGTTAGTATGGGAGATATACTTGTTGCTAGGTTACATCCAGCTGTGAGAAGGCTCCAGAGAGTACCAAGCTAAAATGAACATGCATACATTCTTTTAGTTCCAAGCACAAACACTGAAGAAGAACTAAGATAGAAAACACGAAAACACAAGTACATGTGCTACTGAAAGCATGGCATTTATTTTCTCTTGTAAAAAATACTAACCTCTTACTAACCAAGCATGAGGGTCATACTGGGGGAAAGTGGCCCAAGTTTGTGGTAGTAAGGACCAAGCGCAGTGAGGTCCGTACAAAAAATGACCGAGGGACAATATTCCGCAGTATGGCTTGAGCTAGCTAGGTTGGTAAGCAGATTATTATAAGGCACTTGGGCCATGCTTGTTTTGAATTTGCTGGCTTTTCAAAAACAAAAAATACACAGCTTATGACTGTTCCCATGGAAATGGTCCATATGCCGAAGTCCAGACCAAGAAAGAGCCAATCAGAATGCTCTAATTCACTTTGCCATATAAAAGACTAAATATTTGTCTTTGGTTATTATCCATTACTTGAAGCTCCGAACAGATAATAAGGGATTTAAAATTTGAATATGAGTACAAGATTGAGTACTAGAATGACTTTTCAATTCTAGTTTACAGGCTTCACATCACCAAATCACATACCATCTCACTTCATGAGCTTCCCTCTCTACTTAAAACCAACATGAAGAGAAAGGGCTCTGGAAATGCCACTGATTTGAAATTTGAAAATCGCAATCATACTCAGTCTCGTACTTGAAGTCCAATCTAAAGGCCCCTAACATCCAGGGACAAGTGTTCAAGGAAATACACTTTATTCCAAAATGGCCGCAATTTTAGTATTCTTTTGTTTACTTTCAAATTAACCCTTGTTGCCTCGTTTAAAGGAAAATATTATTTTGAATTTTGAGAATAATCAAAGGCTCCCGAGCAGCTCATGGATGAATAGTCCAATCCCAAGTTTATTTTTGCCCCTGTGGCAAAACGAGTCTTTGTGCGAAACTATTGGTATGAAAATATGAGGTCACCTGTACAGTCATTTGCATGAAAATCAAGTGATTTTCATGGGAAACGTTTTGCACAAGCACTCGCTCTGCAAATGGAAACTCAGACGGTGGAAGTCTAAGTGTGCATACACTTTTTTTGTTTCATAAGAATGTTGTTTTTCCGGTCCAGGCTGAATATTCTTATTTTTCTGCCGATTTTAGGCTGAAAACATTCTTGTATTATTCTTAAATTATAGCTTATGATATTTCCGTTTTAGAATTTATTGGGCTATCAATTATAAGTGTTTGGTATTTAGATCTGTATTGCGTTACATTGTACATGTCCTCCATCGCTTTTCGTTGCAGTCAGTGAGGTCTAAATGTCACGTCAAACGCCGACACTAGATATAGCATGATGGAAACGAAAGTACCCGATCTTGTTTCAACCATGTCAAGGACAATCAAGTGTAATCACTGCAGTAAAATCCTTGTTAACCAGCAAGGGTTGTTTTATACGGTTAAAAAAAAAAGAAAATTGTATTGTATTTACAGATGTTTCAACACACAAAATTACTATCTATCCTTTTCACAAATCTCAGTCTCGGCTTTATTCTTAAAATATTCTTAAAATTTCGCAAATTTCAGCCTCGATATTCTTATAAAACATATTATAAAAAAGAGTGTATGTGCCGAGCGGCCCATCAGGCCAGCACTGATAAGGATAATTTAACAAAAAAAAAAATTTACTGTCTTCTCGTAGTCTGTTCACAATGTCCGATTACAAAGCTTTAGATATCAACACTGAAGCTCGTTTGAAGCCACCTGAAGTAATTTGGCATCAAACAATTAAGGCGTAATTGGCTCTAAGCTACTGGAATAGGTGCAAAACGTTTTCTTTGTATTAAAGAAAAAAATTTCAGCTAAAGAAAAATTTAAAAAACTTTTCGCTGCTCGCCATCTCTACATGTACTTTCTAAAGTGCTCCGGCTGCTCTCAAGACAAACTATGTCACAGAGCTTCCTCGCAAAAATAAAAGCACCGCTCACATTCTCGCGAACACCATTCGATAGCCCTAGCAAATCTTATCCCTTTCATAAAGGTCAACTTAGCTTACATGTTTCACAATCGCATGATTTCACCTGTGACATATGATGACAAATTCACTTAACAACTTGTTATCCCCCATACAATTACATCGACATCTGGTTATCGTTAAACAACACAACAACACATGCATTCTTCCCAAACATCTCTGTTTCACCTATTACCTTATTTCACCAAATAAATAAAAAAGAACTCCACTTGCATATTACTCCTATGAAAAAGATCTAACAATTCTTATTGCTTTTTAGCGGAAATTCGCGCTAAATACAATAACATACTATCTCGGGTTAAAACGTGATGCGTTTATCTTGCCAAAAACATGCCATTACTAGATCTCTGCAACACGTATATATTTGCGGGTACGAAAATAACTATCTTGTCTAAAGTTTCAACAAACGCTGAGCTACAACATTAGCCATGAAATCATTTGCCACAACACATTGGATTTCAAAACAAATATCGTAACAGCATTATTTACGCTAAAGTTCAATTCATGCCTCTGCGCTTATTGCTTTTAAATTATGGTATTCCATAGAACATCTTATCAAATTTAATTCAACAGAAGTGGCGTAATGCTGCCGAAGGGGAGAACAGTATGTCAACAGTTACCTAATGAACTGTACGATGAATATATTTGAAGCTTTATCGAGGGAAATCAATTTAAATTGTTATGGGGTATAGTAGGTTGTTTGGTGGGATTTAAAAGATAGTTCGTGCAAAATACAACAACCCTTCTATTCACCGGAATTTCTCCCGGGCGCGCTCCGCTTTGATAAAGACTTGATATTTTACACCCTCTAATGCATCAGTCTACCCTGTGCACCTCGGAAAGT
Organism: Platygyra sinensis; assembly: GCA_019787425.1. Lineage (NCBI taxonomy): Eukaryota > Metazoa > Cnidaria > Anthozoa > Scleractinia > Merulinidae > Platygyra > Platygyra sinensis. Next base: position 100,446 of record JAHPZR010055999.1, on the reverse strand, counting down.
GAGTGAGGAACTAATATTCCCACATGTTTTAAAACGGATATCAAGAACTAGTTTTCTATATTCCAAGCGACATGTAGTAGAGATATTTACATGGCTACGTTAACAACAAAGGCTTATACATAGGTTATATTTCCGACTGTAATATGTAACCAAGCTTCTTAATTCTGAAATTGTTTGTAACTGTACGGCTTTGTCACGCTATGCCTAACTTTGCAACACTTTCCTAAAACAAGGCCAAGTGTATCCCTAACAAATATGCCCTGCCTTGCAGGCATAAACGAGGAAAGGGTAGCATGAAGGCCAAAAATGTAAAGAAAAAGGCAAGAGACACTAACCTATAGCGAGAAACAGACTGTGTCCAATAAGCAATACACTTAATCTCCTTCACCCGCAAAAATTCCATTCATTCGCCTTTGCATTGTTTCCTCCTCCAGGTAACATTTTACCAGGCATTTTCTCGGTCGTGACATCGTCGCCTTTTCCATATTGCCGAAGCTAATGTTCCTTAGCTTTATAATTTTCAATTATAGCACTCCACGAAAGGTCTCCTTGTTAAAATTGAACGAAGGCCCATCCTCATGCTGCGATACGCCATGCTGCCGCACGTCCTTCTAGTCTTTCCATGTCCATTTGTCGCAGCTACTGCTGCTTACTTGACAAATTTCAATTTTACAACTCCACGAATTGAACCAAAAACCATATTCGTGCCGTGTTAACCACCATATGTATGAACTCCATGTTGTCGGACAAAAAATTCGCCTTTCTAGTACCCCGCTAAAACCTGCTGAACCTACACCACGAAGTGCATAGGACAAGAACCATACTAAGCAGGGGAGGGATAGGAGAAACGATTTAATCCGGTTTTAATGAATAAATTAATCAGAATCGAGTGAGTGAGTGAGTGAGTGAGTGAGTGAGTGAGTGATCGAGCGCCATCCGATTGCCTTCTATACTCATGGATGTTACGTAACATCCATGAGCAAAAACAAGGCAACCAGGGCTAATTTGCAAGAAAACAAAAAAAATACTCAAATGGCGGCCATTTTGTAATAAGGTGTATTTTCACACCAAATGGAGGCTACTTTAGCTTACATCTATCTTTGTGATTCCCAGGGTTTAGCAGATGCCCCGGGATTATTCCTGGGGGAAACAGTGATTAATTTGAAATTTATATTAAACTTACACATATAAGACTTAATTATTAAAAAAAGACAAACAAAAAAACAAACAAACAAACAAACAAACAAACAAACAATAAAAGGCTACCTCGTAAGGGGAAAACCATTCCCGCAGCAACTTTGTACATGGCGGCCAACCACAGCCTTGGGCTGAACCATTGACGCTCCAAAGAAACGTTAACAGCCAAACGTTACCAGTAAAACCAATTGTAATATTTATAACACCAGTTAGAAACATTCCCGCCGTAAACATCGTTCTGGGACTCAACGTGTCCGACAAAAGCCCTCCGGTAAATTTACCCAAGCCATACATAGCCGAAAAGCCACTTGTTATAACTCCTAGCTCGTTCTTTTTTAACTTTAGATCCCGTATCAAAGCTGGAATAGCAAAAGTGTATGATTTTCTGCAGAAGTAATAAGAAGAATAACCTAAAAATAGCGAAATAAACACCGTCCATCGAATTCTTTGATAACGACGAAAGTTAGAGTCCTTTGGAACCGCCATGTTTGTATCACGTGACCAGGTATTTTTCGCGCGCGCTTACGTTGACCATAGTTAATGGAGGGAGACCGCCATTGCCGGATTTCATACGTCGGGGGCCTGGGTACAATTGGTGTATTATGGGATTAACAACACAAGACCGATATATTCAGAAAGAGCACACCGAGCTTTACAAAATCCTTAAAGTGCCCCTGTGACAAAAAATAGATTATTATTTTTTCTTTGGATTTCAAAACTATGTTAACTAAACACTAAGGAACCCAAGTTGTAATCCTTGATTTAAAAAGGCACCTGTTTATTTTAACTGGAACTTTCCTATTTAATGATCCGCCATTACTAAATTTAAGTTCTTGAGAGAGCTGGATCGAGGAGAAAATGACGTCAAAGGCTCACTAGTTTAAGAATGCAATGCGTGTGTACGCTGCAGAATTAATATGCAGCACGGGAATTTTTGGGGTTTCACACTTTTAAACTCGCACTTTGCATACATAATAAGCTGCGTTCACACGCTGAAATTTTATGCTGGTGAGCCTTTGACGTCACTTTTCCCGGATCCAACCCTCTGAGGTCAAATCGGTCAGGTTTGAACGTGAGTAATGGCGGATCGTGAAATCCAAAACTTACACTCAAAGTAAACAGCCTTTGGATAAAAATGAAAGGTCAGAATTTTGCCAGTCAAGTGTTAAGCAGACACACTTTCAGAATCTCAAGAAAAAAAGGAAGTGTTTTTTTGATCACAGGGGCACTTTAAGTTTCGTGTAAATTGCGCCAATATTGAACAAGATACAGCCATTCAAAAACGTAAAAATTTAGTAACAAATGTATGGATTGCCGGACACTTGTCCGGAAAATGTATGGATTTCCGGACAATCCATACATTTGTTACTAAATTTTTACGTTTTTGAATGGCTGTATCTTGTTCAATATTGACGCAATTTACACGAAACTTAAGGATTTTGTAAAGCTCGGTGTGCTCTTCCTGAATATATGGGTCTTGTGTTGTTAATCCCATAATACACCGATTGTACCCAGGCCCCCACGGTATGAAATCCGGCAATTAACTATGTTTTGACAAAAGGGCACCTGGACGACTGGTTTGAAAAAATAGGAATATATATGAGCTCATTAGCGGCTTTAGAAATTTTGTAGTGTTTGAAAGACAATTTCTCCTCGAATATTACCCTCAAAGAGCCAAACGTTTCAGCTATTACAATCTTTTACAAGGCTAGCTGGTGTTGGCCAGCCGAAATATTGTAGCAACGCCTATGTTCACGTTGTCTTGACCAACCTTTGCAGTATATTTTCTATTTTTAAAGTTAATCAATGTTGAAGTAAATTCGTATGTAGCATGGAGCCTTCACACAAAGTCGTATGTGAAAACAAAGAACGATCGGGTTTCAAAGTAATCTTGGCATTTAGATTTGAAATTTCAGACATTTACACCTGTGTTTTCTGAATTTACTCTTGACATATTAAGAATTTTTTTTTTCATCCAGTCGGCATCACAATATGATAAAGGGGTCGATAAAGAAGGTCTTGATATAAAGTAAGAGATTTCAATTTTTGGCCCGCTTCCCTGTGATGTTATTTTTGAAATTTTAATTCGACATAGGCCAGGTTTATGAGTTAGTTTTGCTTTCGACGTCTAAGTGGGGGTAAGATTTTGATTATTGTTTGTATATATTCTCTTTTAAGGTATAGGATAGTCTCGAGTATATAAGGCTTTTGTTTACCAAATTTGCGTTATTATCACAGTTTTGACCTGTGTGACACTCTTTTGGGTAGCCTCCAAAGGTATCATTTAACTATTCGACATTCTCGTCCCCAGTGTTACTCTTTTTAAAATGCCGTTTTCACTACTTCTGGGGACGAGAAAATTCAAGGTCTTCACCATCTACAGGTACGCAACGAACTCACAACATGATCAGCTCCCAGTTGGTTTGATCGCGTAAGGTTGGTAGAGCACTGCACCTGTATCGCAGACGTCATTGGCTTGAATCCCGTTCAGGCCTGAATTTTCTTTAGGCTTTAATTTCACAACTGCTTATTAAGTTGTGTTTATAACTGCGATGATCATATCTTTCTCCGATCAGAAGTTCAAATATATGGGCTTTCATATAATCACTTGCATTTGTTAGAATTTGAATGCTGTCTTCTAGAAATTTTCATCAAACAATCTCAGCCAATCTGCCTGACGCCGCGCTTGTTAGTTTTTTTTCAGCACTTACATTTTTCAATAATTTTTGCTTTATTGGCTGTTCATTCCACAAAGGAAAAGTTGCATTTTTTGCCAATATACTTCGTGTGGTAAGGTTAAATATAAGATACATGGTTGATTCAGCTAGGACTGATGAATCATTCAATTCTTTCAATTCAGTTTATGGATGTTGTTTTCAACTCAAGAAATCATTTCTTTGATTTGGATTGCACCTAGCACTTTGTGCACTTGAACTGGAAGATTCAGATAAAAGGGGAGAGTTTTTTCGATTATATTTTTCTGCGTTTGTAAGTGGTACATATTCATAAATAAGCGGTCAGTAGACCGTATAACAACACAGCTTGTAAACACACTTACTTTTGGCGCGGCTGGTCAACTGCGATACTGAATACGCAATTGGATTCGGGTGTTTAAATTGAGCAATAGTCTTGCGCATCGAGTGAACGCAATTCTTATGGTAAGGGGACTTGAGTAAAATTTCTGGTTTAACCGAACTGATAGGCGTGAACTCGTGAGTTGACGCTAAGCAAAGAGAAATGCCACCTAGTCTTTTATTCAAACACAAACGCCCAATGTATCTATCTTTTATCTTTAAATTTATTTTCAAGTTATCAGTTTGTCGCTATGATCACTTCTAGCCTTTTCTTTTCAGTTTTTTTTTGCCGCGACAATAAAAGAAAATTTATACAGCTGTAAGCTCAGGTTTCTACGTGAAACCGTACAAATTGATTTTTGTTTGGCACAAACATAGGAGCCATTCACTGATGAAAACAATTGTTAATAAACAAGCCTGCCATTTTTCACAAAGATGTTTGCTTAAGTTGAAATCTCCATTCAGAGCTACTTTTAGCACCATTTCAAATCTATAGCAAGTCATAGAAACTTCTTTGCTTTTAATTCATGCAATTAGACTTATCCGTGCAAAGGGAGATTTTTTTTATAATTGAATCTAAGTATTTCAAATCCCTCGCGCAATCAGTCATAACTCGTGTTGGCCGGGGTAACAAGCCGATGTCTTAATCAAACAAGTGGCAAAAGCTTTTCTTATTTCTATTCGAGGAAAAACCACAGAAACAAAGGACACAGGTAAACACAGAAATATAAACTGCGTAGTTTGAAAATGAGACGGAGATAGTTTTTTTGCGAGCTCTAGTTGTATCTCTTAACGATTTCCTGATAATTTTGGAAGCCGACCTTAATTCAGACTCAGTGACAGATGAAAGTTGAAAAACAAAAGTTTTTAACAATATCTTATCACCAGGGTAATCAATGATCGTTTAATTTTTATTTATCCTAGACAGAGGTTCATCAAAGAAGCCTGCTTAGCGTGGAGCATATCAAATGAATTCAACAACCAACCACATGGTTTCTTCGCCGAAGTTATGCGAAAACTTCGCCGACCTAATCTCAATGGCAAGTATTCAATTCATGTCGTTCCTTGCGAATCTCGTGGCAGCAGTTGCAATATGGAAGCTCCCTGGCCTGGAAGAAAACAAATATCATCTTACTGTTCGGACACTGGTTGTTAGCGATCTTGTTATTCCTTTATCGACTCTTCCATTTTCTATCATCTCTTATGCTAACTGTGCCTGGACGGGAGGCAAAGTTCTTTGCTCTATAACAGCATTCGTCTCCACAACTTTCTTGAGCTGGTCGTTTCTCATCGTTTTTGTGATGTGTCTTCTTCGTTTTCTCGCCGTAACAAGGCCTCTCTTCTACAGGAATCAAGTAACATGTAAAAGAGTTCAGAAGGCATTGGTATTTGGACTAATATGGCCGTGTTTACATTTAATCTTGCCTGTTACGGGCTTTGGAGAATTTCGTTTATACAGTAAGGGATTGTACTGTGCTCTCGATCTCTCACCAGACGAGCCTAGAGGTAAAATTCTGCTTTACGCTACAGTAGTCGAAGGAAGTCTTGTGACTGTGGTGCTGTTGTACTTCTTCGTCACTATTCTGTGTTTTATTAAGAAGAAGCGAAAAGTGAGTAGTTCACTATCTGAACAGCAACGGCGGGGAGCAAGTATCGAGAAGGTCAACAAACAGCAAGGTGGCTTTGCTCGGGTGACTTTTGTGATTGTTGTATTGTTTTGCGTTTGTTACGTTCCTTTCTTGGTAAGTAGTTTAGTGTAGTTAGACTCTAGTTAATTGCAACAGTCAATAATTATTCTGATTATTTAACAGAATTTGGTAATCATATCTCAATAAGGCAATCCCAATAAACTAAGTTTCGTTTACTATCACTCCGGCGACTTACCCTGTGTTTTTTTTTTAAAAAAAGAGTCTTTGAATTGCCTCCTTCCATTTTTCGGATGGTCCCAAGTTTATTACTCTTCAGGTATATCTGCAAGTGCACTGATGGCGTCTTTGAATAACTTTTAGAACGATAGTTGCTCCGATACAAACTAATTGCAGTCACGGGGAAGATATAACCGGCTCTCTTGAAATTATTCATTTGCAATCTGTCAACATCTCTTTCCTCTTTTTTCATCTTATAACCGATTCACCAACTCGCTTTTACGAGTTGCTATAAGTGCTAGCCTTTTCTCATGGAAACAAGGTTGTGTGGAGATAACTATTCTGAATTCTTCATCAGTCTCTCAGTCAAGGCTGTGTAGTCGATCAAAATCCCTAATTTCAATTTACCTTTCTGTGACAATGTTAGGTGTCATAACAATAGAAAAACAAAGAAACATAGGAAACACGACGAAAAAAAAAACCGATCAAACAAAAACCCGGCTCGTTCCCAGGACCTTTTCCCCTGCTTGGGGGCAGTGAAAAGGCCCTGGGAACGAGTCTGACAAAAACAATTGATCAAACTGTAACCACTCGACTTATTTAAACCAAATTCTCCAAAGAAGAAAGAAGAAAATGCGAAATAAAAGCTGAGGAGTATTTTGACGTTCATGTTTTCCTGTTTCCTTTCAGTCTTACCGTCTTTACATCTTGATACAAGGTCCATCTTCGTACAGCGACACCACTTATTTCTACTCCGAGCTGTTGGCTCACATCAATCCTCTTCTAAATCCCTTGGTTTATGTTCTGTTTAACAAACACTACAGAGCTTCTATCAAGGAGCTGTTTATCAAATGCCGCTGCAAGATCACATGCTGCCGCTTTAGCCAGAAATTCTATTTGAAAGGTAAGCAAAAAAAAAAAAAAAGACTGCTGAACTCGAAGATGCAGCGGATAGGAGCATTTCTACTCCCCCCTGGATGGGATGCTAGTCCATTGCAGGGTTACCCCCAGCATTAAGTTCGCTGGTACCCATTTATACACCTGGGTGGAGAGAGGCACTGTGAGAGTAAAGTGTCTTGCCCAAGAACACAACACAATGTCTCCGGCCAAAGCTCGAACCCAGATAGCTCGCTCAGGAGTCGAGTGCACTAACAATTAGGGAGTTTAAGAAGCTACTACCGCGACGCCGAAGACAACGTCGATTAAAAAATAAACTTATATTTTACCTACGAATCTCGGGATACTCTTAAGTCATTAACTTTGTTTATCACTGTCAAAACTATCGCGAAACTGACTTTGGGACACCGCAATAAATTTGAAATAGAATTTTAAAAAATTAGCCGTCGTAGTTCACATTCTTCAGACAACGCAGAATTGGTCATTTTACGTTGTTGTTTTGCAGAGGACGGCAAAGAAATGAACAAAGATTTATAACGCACGTGCTGAACCATTGTACTGCTCATTAAACCTTTTGTTTAGCGACGTTGCCGTTGCCGTCGTGGTTATCTTAAACTCCCTATTAAGGCACCGCGCCTCTGTACTTTCACATCCCCCTGGATGGATGCTAGTCTATCGTAGGGTTACCCCAGCATTAATTTCACCCTTCCGCATTCCCCCGTAGTACTCCCTTTTATGGGCTATATAGGACCATATAGGTATGTGCGGCCTCAGCAAAGGGTATGTCTTTTTTAGGCCGCGTTTTAGTCATAGATAGAGTATTTATTTTGGCCATTTTAGTCTTGACTAGGGTATGGTTTTTGCATTCTAGTCTTGAATAAGTTATGTTTTCAAGAAGAAGTCACTTTTTTCATACAGTACTATGATAAGACCATCAACAAAAGCCCTTCACAATTATGTTTAATTACAGAAATTTAACAATGGTCTGAACTAGAGAACTAATTGTAAGGCAGGTCTGAAACAGGGTCATAAATAGGGTATCGAAATTTTAGCCAGGTCATAAATAGGATGGGAAAATCAGAGTTTTTGTTGATGAATAGAGTTAGGTTGTTGAGAAGCGGGCCGCACACCCCCCACAATATTAGAGGACTTCAGATTTGAGTTCGGGTACGAGATCGAGTACGAGAACGACTTTTCATTTCTAGTTTGCAGGCTCCACATTATCACAACACAGACGAATCTCATCTCATGAGCTTCCCTCTCTACCTAAACACTAACATGTAGAGCGAGGACTCTAGAAACGTCACTGGTTTGAGATTCGAAACTCGCACTCGTACTCAATCTCGTACTCGTAGTCCAATCTGAAGGTCGCTATCTGATTTCTGACAGTACCCTCCGGGACCCATCCATACACCTGGGTGGAGAGAGGCATTGTTAGAGGTAAAAATCTTGTCCAAGAACACGACGTAATGACCCATTTTCGTTCCCATAGCCCTTTTCTCATCTCTGAGCCGGCGGGGCCTAGTCACGAGAATCGAAGGGCCCTTCTATTAGTATTTTCTTACCAAGGCTCCGCCGGCTAAGAGATGAGAAAAGGGCTATGGGAACGAGAATGCACAATGACCATGTCAAGGGCTCGAACCCAGACCACTTGATCCAGAGCCCAGTGCTTACACTTACACTTACACTTACTTACACTTACACTGACCATCAGACTATGGTGCCTTTCTTGAGATATTTTAACACATCTGTAATTTGTTTTCATATTCATTGAATTTTTCAGATGAGTATGGGCGTAGCATTGAGATGCGGAAGATGTCTGCATTTTCGACAAGTGTCTACCTGCACTGAAAAATGTGCTCGGAAAGTGATTTTCGAATTTGATTACCAGTGACATTCCACATTGAAAGTGGTTTCTAACAGAAAATAGTTGCTAAATTCCCTTCTCGAGAGAGGGAAAAGAAAATGTCTGAGTTATTTGCCAACCAAGAGACATGATTCAACATACGTAAATTAAACAGTTGGAAAATCCAGTCTTTCAATATTAGAACTTGTGTCAATGATTTTTTGAGGGTAGATTTCTTACATGAGAAAGTAACTTACAAACATATACCATCGCCATGATTGGTGCGCACGTAAATGAATGGTACGTCCAAGTGCGATGATACAACTGTAAATAAACTGCATAAGTTCCGCTGATTCGAGTATATTACATTACTCCTAATGCATTAAAACAAAATGTAATTAAAAAGGTTTTAAAATTTCGTCTTGTTTGATGATTTAATTTCTGTAACTCTGATTTCTGTTTTTGATGGGGGTGATAGAGAAAAGAAGGCTACGTTGTCTACATTGGGTTAGACACCAAATAACCATCACCGAGACATACAGAACACTAAACAAACCGCTACTAAAGACGCAAATGCCTCAGCGAAAAAAAAAACAGCTGTTTTTGTCTTATTTTTTCAACAACAACTAAATTGTGCTACATCGCTAACTGATGTAATATCCTTTCATCCTTGCGCATGCTGTGTTTTGCTGCCTGAAGTTTCTAAAAACAAAAATCATCCCTTGACACACCGACGCATCCACTCGTGCGCACGCACGCTCTTACCCGCGCGCATTCTTTCTCACGCGCTAAGAACCAATGGTCATTGTGATGTGCAAGCTGTCCATTGAAACGTCAGTTTTATTCCCGTCAGGTTTTCGTGTAGCTTAAGCACAGAGAGGAAGATTTCTTGACTTGAGTTTCGATACGCGATACAAATGCGCTTCGTTTTCATGTGGACCGGGCTCTTATGCCTTATGCTTCTTCCCGTTTTTCCTAGTGAACGACCAGGTAAGATTTTTTTTCATACTTGTGGGCAGTTTTAAACTCTGACAAAAATACTCACGACACTACATAAACTTTCAGGAAGGCATTAAACTAATTTTGTTTTCAGAGTTTTTGTTTTCTATGGTAACAGGTGAACATATTCATAGCAATATATCAGAGCATACTCCTTTGGATAATTGCGTCAGTTTCAACTCGCTGCGATCTTGTCGTGTTAAATGATTTCTATGCCACTGACTAGTAACTTAACCTAACCTGTCTTTTAATGTACTTGATTTTTTTTCTTGGAATTCAAGGACACCCAGAAGTGTTTCAGGGAGCGATCAAAGGTCGACTTCAACATTACTGGATCACACTCGTGAGTATTTAATTAGTTTAAATTAGAGAAAAAGAAATATTAATTATGAAAAATCTCGACCCCGTGGTTTTTGTTTATGTTGTTGCTAAGAGAGACGAGACATCCTGATCGAACGCGCGTGACATCACTTAAAGTGCGCGTGCCTAGCGCGCGTGCCTAAGTTAGCTTCTGACGTAGACACTTCAAATACGTGACTCGTGACGCCGTGACCCAAGCGAAACATGTGAGGCGTGACAAAGCTAAAGAATGTTCGCATGGGTGGATTTTCTAATTGGACATAAAGAAAAAGATGTTCGGTTCTTATAAAGAAAAAAAAAACACAAACGTTCCTTCTTCAAGTTTCCAATATTTGAATTTATTTTCATAGGATTGTGGTGCTAATATCCGTGGTCGTCCACAAGTGATTACCCAAGGGGTTGACTGATCCCGTATAACAGAACAATCTTCTAGATAGAACTTAATCTTTTTTAATTTTCTCACCAGAAAACCGCATACTCGTTGGCTTCGAGGTACATCGAAGAACATGAAGATGAGATTTATGATATGATTGACTGGAGTATGGATTTCATCTTTGATGAGAAAATCAGAGACCAAGGTTGGTATTACACAGAATAACTTCACAACTAATCAATACTACCGACCCCACCCCTTCCCTTTTTTTTTCTTTCACAAAGGGAGGGAGGGAGGGTGGGAGGAAGGAAGGAAAGCAGGTAGGAGAGGAGGGTGGGTTAGTGTTGTTTAGGTAAACGTCTACGATTTATACTTTGTCCTGATTGCTATCAAAGGAAGGATTAAAGAAATTTCAGATCCAGTGAAAGTTGAGGGAACCAGACGAGTTTCCTTTGTAGTGAGTTCGGGGTTTCCTTTTCCTCTGAAGCACTTCCTTTAGATCCAATTGTGACTACCACGGGGGTACTGTGCGGCGCGGTGTTCATAACATGTTTTTCTTCATTATTTACAGGTATCAATCCCGACATTCTTGAGGAACTGCGTCTCAAGCGATTGAACAAATTTGGCGAGTTCTTGGTGATAGTCATAATGATCGCTATATGCTTGAAGATGATTCGAAACGCTATCAAGAGAAGTTTCTTCGAGTAAGTACAACAATGGGGTCATGGAAGTGTGGCATAGCTTTCAAAAATTCTGTTCTTGGTGAAAAAAAATTATGTTCATGGAAATTTCAATTTTGAATTGTTTTGAGAAATACCTGAAAATTATGAGAGGAATTTTATGGCACTTTCATCTTGCAGTTTTATTTATTGCTATTTAAAAATTCTTGAGAGAGTTTACTGTATACGGATAGAGTTGCTTAATACAGATATCAAAGAGCATGGAAATCTTTCCTGCGGAATTGGTCAGCTGTAAGGTCTTGGTCACTGTGAAAGAAAATGACCTCATAAAATGGGGTGGCGTTATTATCAAACTCGTAAAAAAGTGTAAATCCTATTTATAGTGTTCATACACTTAGCTATACAGCCAGTAAGCTTAGGTAGTTTATAGGCATGCCACTGAGACGAAGGAAACAAATATTTCAAATATAACAGATTGAGTGGCTTAATAAAACGTCCATAACATTTGCCAATCTATTTTTAGGGAGCTCAAATTCCGTCAAAGAGAAAGGCAAAGGAAAGAATTCCTCAGAACCCGGGAGAGGAATTTGTCGGAAAAAGGAGCTGGACGCTGTCGCGGAGAACGAAAATATCATTAGCGTTCATTCAGAAAACTTCTTGCATTATTTTATTTTGTCTCGTAATGTAACACATCATGTGTATTTTGAACGCTCTATTGTGACAAACATTTAAGGTAAAGGAAAAATAAATTTGTTCTTGATAACAGTATGTCGTTAATTCTTCAGTCGTGAAATTTCCACGGTTATCGTGAAAAAGTGATGATTTTGAAAATGGTGATTCTCTTGCTTTATCTGTCCATGTTTGCCGCCTCAAAACTTGCCGAAATAACCAGCGAACCAGCCGAGAACGTGTTTTTAAGTTGGTCCATATTTGAACCCATTTTCAAGTTTACAATCCTTCGCTTTCCAATTCAGTCTTTCTCACATTTCTAGTTAGCCTTACATTCGCCCTCCCGAAAGAAAAAAATCAGAGGACGCTTTCTCCTAGTTTTTCTTTCGGGGCAAGCGGTTGTAAAACATGCTGTTTTTCGCACGCTGCCGTTCAGCATTTCGTAGAGCTGTACTCGAAAAAAATAATTGGAATGTCTCAGTTTCACTAAGAAAAACAGCAACAACAAAAAACAAGGAAATTAACTCATCCCGTAAGTACTTTTAAATTTGATTTAACTTTGCCCCTCAGTTAAAATAAGCCGAGTCACTTAAAATGTGTAGACGATTGAGTTTACAAATTCCAGAATCCCAGATGAAATTTAAAAATCCCAGGGGCCATAAGCACTCCCCCTTCACTCCCCTTCTTGGCATGGTAAATCAGTGTCGGTTATGGAACCAATCTGTCTTGTAGCAGTCCAAGTAACCTGTATATTTTCATTCAAAAGCCACGCCACGGTACGCTCAGAAACGTTGCCTTTGTCTGAAAATTTGTTTTCTGTTCATTTCAAGCATAACTACTAATAATAAGAAAAGAATACCAAAGAAGAAATGATTTGTTTCTTTATTATATTGCTTATTTCACTGATTATTGGAGAAGCATTGAATATTTTGTTATCAAAATAATTAATACCAAGAGATGACGACGGGTGAGAGAGTGGATCCAACAGGAAGACCTTATTCCTAAAATAACAAGCTATTTTTAGCTCAGTTCTGGTTTCTGGGAGTCTAGAAATCAATCACGTGATCAGCCCCACTCGGCTTTGCTTATATTCTCATGCTAACACTAACGCGGAAGGACTGGATACGATATTAAATGAACCTTTAGAACTAGGGATAACCTCGAAATTAAGGTAACTCTCATACTGATAAACTGCTCGTGGTCTACCATATGTACAAAAAGGTGTTGTGCTAGTTAAAATATCTTTAATTTCATCATACGTTTGAAAATACTTTTATACACATCTTTCTCGCTAATTTATGACGATTATTCTGTCACCTTGTGAGAGTCTGTCTTAAAGATGTTCGTTTCTTCCTCATTGTAAACCCGAAGCTTTGTTAGAGGAGTCGTAGCGAGTCCACAAACAGAAGTAATCGCACGGGTCCTATTGGTCCTTGTTTTTGTCATTAACTGTTATTTAACCTTCTCCAGGGATGGTTAATCTTAGCGCACAACATGTGTATTTGAATCTTCTTTGACCACGCGCTTTGTTTTCTTCCAGACTAAATCCTTGTAAGAATTCTCTTCTATCGCAATGAACTTCCGGCTGTTCACTTAACCAGTCCACCCTGTCTACCCACCCTGTGTACCGAGGTAGGCAAGTCAGCCCCGCAAAATCCCCCGGAGGCCCGGGGTCTCCTATTTTCCCCGGAGGGCCTTGACTGCCCCTGCTTCCTCTAGATCCTTTATTTCCTCTGGTCCCCTGGGGGCCCTGTGAACCACGTTTTCCGGTTTCACCCCTGGCACCTTTGTTGCCCGGTTTGCCAGGTAAACAAAAGACCGGGGGGATAGTGGTGTTCGATGAAGACGGCGTCACACAGTTTCCGGGTATTCCGGGGGGCCCTTGTAAGCCGGAAGGCCCTCGAGGTCCCTGAAAGAAATGGAAACCGACGGTTAGGTTATTCGTTGTCTTCATTCCGTGGTCACTACAATTAAAGTACTCAACGTAAACACACTTAAAAAAAATAACTTTATCCATCAACTTTATGTGATGTAGAGCCATTTTCTTGCAGGTCAAAGGATGATCTCAAAAGATATTCCCCGCATTTGATATCTACATTTTAGTTTGAGTCTTGTTCGTAACCAGTAACCCGGAAAGTAATAGATTATTTTCCGTTCTGTTCCCTAGTTTTCTACCTATATAGGTTGGACTTGTCATAAAAATGTTGTATTCAAATACAGTGATGGTAAAATTAAATGAACAAAATGCGGTCAGACCTGTGCTCCAGTTGTTCCCTTGTCACCCGGTATTCCAGGGGGACCTTGTAATCCGGGCGTTCCGATTGGTCCAATCTTCAACAAAACAATGACGTAATAAAAAAAATGCATTCATACATGTACCAGAACAGGAGAATTATCAAAAACTTCAAAAACTAAATAATAAGCTAAAACGATCGAAGTGCACTTAATTGTCAGCGTCAATGCTATTTGCAGCCTTGTAACTGCCATGCAGATTAAACGCTAGACAAAATTGACTAAATATTTACTTCAGACACATGACTAAAAACAGAATATTCTGTTTTCTGATTGGCACTGGGTTGCGGAGAAGTTATTGTCATAATTTGTTATAATAATAAAGTTTGCAGGGCTCAAGTGGAAAATTCAAGAAAAACAGGACGATTGATTTGAGTGACTTCATTGGATGTTGCTGATTACTGAGAATTTTAACTGTCAGTTTAGAAATGACTCGGTCTTTTTTGAACTGGGAAATTTAGTTATAACCGAGACTTAGACCGTACTTTTGGCCAATTGGCGAGGATTTGGATTTGAGTTTCATCTGAGGTCATCACCATCTGAGCTCATCTGCATTAAGTGGATGATCAGTCGATCAGCTGATTATTTCATTACTTGCTACACCCTGCTGACGAGACCCAGCGAGGTCGAAACAGCTGTCCACGGTTGCAATTCTTGGCTTTAAGTTTGGACTCTATCACGTCGTTGCCCCGTTAAGCTTTCTACGTAGTATGAGCCTTGCATCATTGTTTGCTATTCTCTCTATTTTGGCTGATCAGATCTTTTACAGATCCTACGCAAACAGGCAGCATTTTCGTTTGCGGTCCTTTGCATCATTGCGTTTAGACTGCACTACTGTCTTAATATGTCCTTAGCTTCGTGCTCATGATTTCAGACAAAGGATTTTTCACATAAATGCGAGGCTTTGAATGTATATGTATTGCTATCTAAATTTAGGCACTATTTATTCAGAGGGTCTATGGGCTGAAAGTTTAACTGATGGCCCCCACCCTCCCCTCCCGCATCCAGAGCCTCTGATTCACGTACCGATCCTTTGAGCCCCGGCATTCCGTTCACACCGTCGCGTCCATCGTCTCCCTAAAGCAAAGACAATATGATGTTTTATCACATGACTACCAATATAAAACTACACAAACAAGCCAGTGAACCAATCAAATCTAAAAGTATTAAAATACAAGACTGAAAGCGCGGGAAAAAGCGTGCGAACGAGCCATGATTGGTTTTGGTTTTAGTTCTGAGTAAATGACAAAGTGGTGTTGCTCTCCACACTCAGGTGAAATTGTACTCACCGGGGGTCCCCTGGGTCCTTTTGAGCCCGGTTGTCCTTTCGATCCAGCTCTTCCGCGCTGCCCTCTTTGGCCTCGCTTTCCGCGGCATTCAGAAGAACACTGCTGATAAACAAAAGGAATCTGATCACTGAGCGCGCCTTTGTAAAGCCGGTTGATCCCGCTAAGCCAACAAGTGAAACGTCTCCAACAATCTGATTAATCATTTACTGTAAAATCTAATTTCAAGATGTGTTATATCCGATTTATTTTACAACTTGTAATTCTTCAACCGTTTTTCACCTTCATGACCATGTTTAAAATTCAGCAACAAATTCTATGAATTGCCTGGGTCCACTACAAAACTATAACGGCATTTTTCGATTGTGTTCAAACAATAACAGATAAGGAGAGAAAGGGACAAAAACGTACAACACTAAAGGTGGCTCAAAACAGTTTCCAGCACTTTCCGAGACGTACATTTTGATGGGTCATAATTACCACTCTTTATCAATTGATTCTACAATCATGGTATCAAAAAACTGCCCAATCATTGATGAACACGTTGGTATTATTTTCGTGACGCAATAAGTTACCATAGCAACACTGTGACCTGCTAAAAACACCCTTAATTTCAGCTTTAAGCGTTTATATTTTCAAAACAGCACGGTGAAATTTTTTCTTATTATAGAATTTTGATAAGCAGGATAAGATGCAACCTTTGGCAAAGTTTAAAAAAAAGTCTGTACATGGGGTTCAGAGCCACCTTAAATTTTCGAAAATTTAAGACACATGACACATCAAAATCTAAGTCTTGGAATATGCTGGATACTGTTTTGAGCCACATTAAAGCAGCTGACCTTTCAAATGTCAGTCAGCCTGTTCGTTCGAAACAAGTCGCGAAATTTCTCCGAGTGAATCGTTTGGCAATCAAAATTTTGGCCGTCGAATTAAAATGCCGAGGTCTTCAGTCCAAGTTATAAGAGATTGATAATGAAACACACACCTGGGTTAAAACCATGCAAGCACAAACATTGAGACCAGCGCACGAGACAAGAGATTGTCCGCTATCTAATGAGACTAATGACGCTAATGACAAACGTTGTCATCAAGAAATTTCACAAATAAATGATTTAAATTCATTTGCTGTGTCATTTCTGCGTGTAAGCGTAGCATGGAGAGAATCTATCACTTTCTCGTTTTTTCTTAATCTTATCAAGTCTGGCAGACGTTTTTAAAATTCTTTCGCCGTGTTCTCGAAAAAAAAAATGCATAAACCCAATTAAAATTTGTTCCCACTTCATCAACTCATTTATTTTTATTCATCTTTGTTACTCACGTTGGTTATCATGGCATATTATACCTGTCCTAGAGATTCAAAACTGAGCCGGATGACACCACTTTAGGATTTGGTATTTACATGTTTTTATAATTCTCACACTCTATAACCTCAAATAATGGAAGTTCATTTTGCGATCAGCCAAAAAACAACTGATAAAGAGCAGAAATCTCTATTGAGACATTTGTTATCTAACACTCTTTATTAAAGAGCTGAAGCTGTAGTTGGGCAGTAAGCCATGTGATTCTTAATCAAGTTTGAACTGCAAAGCAAAGATAACATGCCAACGAAAGGAAAACCTCTGGGACAGCGCGCTTACATAGCGATTACGACTTAAAAAGTTGCAGCTCGATTACAGTTTATGTGAAATTCGAAAGTTCTATATCGGATTATTATTCTGATCTCCGACTTACTTTTTGTGATTTTGGACAAGGTGTTATTGCACATCCTATCACACAGTGGAACAATGTTCGCGGTTTACCCCGATAAAGAAAAGTAAGAAGATAAATATCCTAATTTGAGCTGATAGTGGTCAGTGCAACTCAACTTTTAATGGTGTTAAACCATAAATCCAGATCAGCAAAGATTTCTTCTTCTGTTCCGACTACCGTGTTGCACGAACCTTTTTACGGATTCTGATTTTTGCGGTTTTTTCCACGATACGCAAAAAATGTCCCGATAAAACAGAAGTCCCGCAGAATTTTTCTCTGCAGAAATTTACTCCGCTGGTGAAATGATAATTATGAAACATCACGTCTAGAATCTTGTTTTAAATAAGCTCGAAGAATATGCATCAAGTGGTATCGTAGTTTTTGCTCAGCCATTGTCCGAGCAATCTGCGACACGAGAGCAAGATGTAAATGTAACGTAGTGATACTGAAAAACCAGTCTTTCACAATCGCAAAACTTACTGGTTCCCGCAAAATACCAAAAAGGTTGATCCCACAGGGTAGCTAAAGAATTATATGTTTAAATTTATCGTTTGTGTCTTACGTTCAAGACAATGCGCCCTTAGCGGCATTTTTTGGATTCATCACCGACACTTTTTGGAGTGGAAAATGATTTTTTAAATCATCACCCCCATTTTTCAACTGAGGGTTATGTAACATTTTAATGTGGACGAACGCGTGCCGCGTATTCAACCACAAAGAATTTGTCTGGCAGCTTTACAAAAAGTTTAATGTTTCAAATGAAATGAATGCAATTCCTTTTTTATTTGCTGAGTTTGAGAAGTGAGTTTTGAGCTGGTTTAGCATGTTGTGCCATTTTGGTCTAAAAATGGGAATTGTTTTCAGGGAAATTTACAAAAACTCTTTTCATCTCAGTATTCTTTATAGATACGAGAAAAAAAAAGACAGGCGAATTTACTAGAATATTTCATTTTGGCGTAACTAAGTAGTCAGCTATGCATGCAAATCACAAGGTCAGGAGACGAAAGGATGATGGAACTGACCTAACAGTCTGGTCTGAAACAGAAAGGGATAGATTTCAGACTGGGCACACACTCCGACGGCTCTCCTAGCTCTGGATTCGAGGGAGTATAAATTCAAGGACTCGAATAAAGGACATTTTGATTAAATAGTAATATTTCCAGGACATAAACTTTGTATTTGTAGTTTGTATTTACTTTTGGCAAACATTTAAGAAGAACCCCTTAGAGATTTGCTCAGTTACCCGCGCCGGCGACAGATGAAAACCAGTCAAGTCTATGTATCACGCCAGATCCAAGCTCCTATGATGAATGAATTGCACCATTGAACTAATCAATGAATACGATAATTAATTAAGTAATTAATTAATCAATCAACTATTTAAAGCGTCCAAGAGCCACTTTAACCTATCTGAGGTGAGCCAGAGTTTTCTTAGTGGCCACACGGTACAAAGAATATTGGTCGGGCAAACTTTGCAGTCAGCGTTCGTGATTTTGTGCCTGTCGGAAAACTGAAATCTAGTTTGGTACAAAGCAGTTATCTGAGACTAAATATAGTTCCGTGACTAAATGTATAGTTTTCGAGAATATATTGAATTACATTTTATGCATATTTCAGTTCTAACCTATCAGAATCTCAAGAGATCTCGGTCTCTTTCACGAAAACAAACTTCCAGATATGACCTCTTAATTCCTAAGAGCGATAAATGATTATCTCCTTATCGGTCATTAAAATGCGATATCAGTAAAAGCCGACATAAACGAGGGTAATAATTACAATAATACTAAAAGCGTCAACCAGGGATATGTACAGCCACCCTCGCCCCCGAAAAATCAGGGGACGAATGACTCTCTCTTCATTTTTTTGAGGGAAGGGGACGAATGACTCTCTCTTGTTTTTTTGAGGGCAGCAATCTCCTCGATTTTTTTTCTAGGGGAGAGGATGGATGACTCTCTCTTCGTTTTTTTGAGGGAAGGGAAGGAATGACTCACTCCTGACTTTTTTTGAGGGGAGGGGACAGATGACTCTCTCCTCGATTTTTTTGAGGGGAGGGAACGGATGACTCTCTCCTCGATTTTTTTGAGGGGAAGGGACGGACTGATGACTCTCTCCTCGATTTTTTGTGGGGAGAGGACGGATGATGCTCTTCTCGATTTTTTTGAGGGGAGCCCTGGGACACATGTACGCAGGCTATACTAGCTACTCAGCTTAACTTACATGAAAAAGTAGTATTTGACTTATTACTGTTTTACAGAAATATATGATTTTTGGGTGGCATAAAAAAGTACTAGAGAGTTGAAAGTCATGGGCTTTTCGCCCACGCGCATTGGGCTGTGGTCGATTTTGAATTATTCTCGCAGTTTGATTAGCTCTTAGCCATGATAAATTGAAGGACTGACGCACAGATGATGTCAAACATTTTTTTGTCTGTATTACATATGGTAAGAGCAAAAGAGTGACACACTCGGCAACCGTCTCGCGAGCCACTTTTTTGTGACCGGTTACTGAACACACGCACGGCAACATAGAATCTAATTGTTAACCTGCTGTACTTGAGTGCACAGCAGAGAGTTTTGGTAGGCAAATTACGTCAACTCTTGCACCAAATCTCGCTCTGGTGCTATTGTTCGCACGCACTACAAAGGTCTAATGCACATTGAGTACTGATGGTACATTTATTACTGATTGCAGAACACTGCTCTTAATTAACATCAACTGAAAATTTTAATTTAATAGTTGTCTTATAATAATTTCTTAATTTACTAGATGTCTGAGAAAAATACTTCATTAGGCGTGGTTGACTGAGAGCGGGCAAACTGATCGTTACTTTCCAATTTGCTCTAAACTAAATTTTCATAATCGTGTGGAAGCTCGAGCAATTGAAAGCACTGAAGATATTACAAAATTCTTTGAAATTGCTCTCTTCTAAAGGCTCGTGCTGGGCAATTATGAGAAAATTTTCAAACAGTCACTCGTGGTGTAATTCCTGAGTAAATTTGCATTCATATGATTACAGACCTGTACCGATTGATTCATATCTTGATAGAACCTTGCTGAAATGCCTGAAAGTTTTCTTTCCACTTTCGCAAAACTACTGAGATAATGGTTTGAAATAACGGACAAAAGTGTTTTCAAACGAAAGACTGTAACCTATCTGACAATTCAACAGCGCAAAACACGTCCTGAATGGAATAATTTGCATCTCTAGACCTAAATCAGTTATTTGCTCGACTCTTTTGAGACGGAAATAACCCGGGTAGGTACTCTGTTAATCTCTGGTTGGGGGTGTGCCCCTGGAACACTGGAACCCATGCCCTATACTGAACCATCATCAGAAAACCTCCACCCTATACCAGAGTACCTAACCTTTTTCCATACAGAAACTTAATTACTCCCGTATTCCAATATACACGTACTACAGCAATATCTTACAAAGTCCCAGGTCACGTCCGAGTTCTTGTTATAGAACCCGGGTAATTTGCAGTATGCTTAGCAGCTCCAGACTGCGCTTGCTTGCTCAAAAAACTTTCAAAGACAGAATTCCGAAAAAAAACATATGTTCCTCAGTAGGTGCTTCACACTGTGAAATTATTACCAATGTACCTCCATCTTCTTAGTAGTAAACAGAAAAAAAATTCAGGCACTGGTTGTACAGGAAGACTGTATGAAAAACATTTGTGTAACAGCACATGCTGTTAAACCATCAAGGAGTTATGTGTTGCTGTGTTTGAAAAGCTTGCGAGGAATTCTTAGGACAAGCCGTGATCATTTTGAAATATCTTCAAACCAGAGGCGAGAGACAATGAAAGATTTCTTCAGCAAAAGATATATCACGCTAACAGAGCGAGCAATAAGATAATTCCTCACGGGTTAATTGTTGAAAAACGAAGACTGGAAATTAAGATTTCTCGCCCGGGAGCTGACACATATGGTTTCGTATCCACAAACCCTCTGGGATATTCTCAAATTAGAACGTAAGCAATCCATCCATTTAAATCTGGATTTAAAGAAGCAGCTCTTTTTAACAGGGATTAACTAGAATGAAAACACATACAGTAAAACAAAATTATCTGCAAGCTATTGTCGACGGAGTACAACTTGTTAGCGGTAAAACTATAATCCACTTTAATTAATTAGTGAAACGAGCTGTTCATATCACATGCTGCGCTTGGCGCCTCGTGAAAATGAAAACCAGAAGAACTCAACTCTAGAAAAGACAGACCGTGAGAAATTGAATTAAGTTTAAACGAAGGCTAACTAAGGTTTTTTGTCTTGTTGAAGTCGGCAATACGCGGCGCCTTTATGGTAAAATGGAGATGATTTTGGTGGTGTTCGTGACCCAGTGTGAGCGAACATGTTGAAAGATTTGTTCTTCCAACAGGGATATCAGAAATAAGACAACATGTCAGAGAAGTGTTATGCTATGATATGGGTATGTATACTCAACACCATGATGAGAACCTGTAAAAAGGAATTTCGGGATAGAGAGAGAAAAATAAAGGCAAGTTGATTACGGAAGAGCTGCAAAGTTGATATGTCGTTCATAACGAGATATTTGAACATGTGTTTGGGGCGTTCACTTTAGTAAAAGAAGGTAGTGCCTTCCCAAACATGGTTGAGGAGATATGCTGGAAAACGTTCAAAAGGCCAAACCATGCAAAAGATCAAAGTTGAAAACGATATCTGACTCAAATATAATAAAGGGCTTCAACTAACAAGAACTTCTTAGATCTACAGCTCACGATAAAATAAGGTTTTCCGCAAAACAAGCCTTTGTTGAAGGGGTTGTTTAGTTTTTCTTCTCAGGAAAAAAAGACTCCAAACGTTTCCTACTGAGTTGAAAGTCTGAACACAATGTGCGATTTCCATGGCTTGCGTGACAACATCTTGAACAAACGTAATCTCTCGTTCTCGTTATCTACAGTGTATCAGTAATTACCAAAATAAAAGAAGACAAAAGAACTAAAAAACGTCATGTTTACTACGCAGTAGCGAGCTCCGTTTACCCAGAACAACAAGCCATTAACAGAGAACAACACGGCAGTCACAAGACCAAGCCATGTGGGCACAGAGTTTTTCTACGACCAGTTTATTTAGCTTTATTTCTGCATAACTGTGTCGTTTTCCAATCTTACTTATCAAACGGAGCCTGGGTTTTGAGGTCTGTAGAGAATATAAATCCTGCGGGAAAAAAAACCCGTTATCTAAGTTTTACTAACCTGGTTATTTGGGCGTTTCTTGTTCTCTCCTGGAGAGTTCGCACCTTTCCCTTTTTTCTTTCCTTTTTCTCCAGGGACACCACACTCCACAAAATAATGGTTCTTTTCATCTTGGCGGACTACGCACTTTTCCTGTATAATGCAAACAAGGTTAAAAGTAAAATCATTCTCCGCCGTATGGATGTAAGAGTATACGCATCTTACAGGTTTTGCCTCGAGCAAAAATAATGCTTCCTCCCCATTCTACATTCTTCCTGACGTCAATTCAGTTTTTCCAAAAACTGACTATCTTATTAAAAAATAATTAGATCAGTAGACTTATCGATTTCGTTTATTTCCTCCGGCTGGACAGTGCAGATCAGAATTAATGGGTGGCGAGCAGATACGCGACACATCTGTGTTTGTTACGATATATCGGTAATGTCTTCCAGCGAATTCATGACATCACGAGACGAGGTAAAATCAGTTCTGCGGAGTCTGTCGTTTAAGGAAATAGAGGACGAATAAAGAACTTTTCTAAGTTGTTGGTGATAGGATTCTTTAGCACAGATCTAGATATTAAACAATTGTCAATATTTGCTTTTCTATCCACATCCGTCTGAGACAATTAAAACTAGCTTTTGGTTAGAATTTGTTTGGATTTAGAAGTGTTTACAGTTACACGGCTAGACTGGGGTGAGTGCGAAATCAAACAAATTGTGAAAGGTAATGGGTTTGTTGGCAGCTTTTTTTAGTCTGCCATGTAATATCATTGTTGATAAACTGAGTAGATCTTGGGTGGCTATCTGTTACCCATCTGGCGAGACAGCCAAAACTTCATTGAACTCTTTCATAATTTGACAACAAACCCCATAACATCCACTCGGCGGGTAAGCCTCGTGTGGATGTCAAAGGACATAAATAGTGATTCTGTATCTCCCTCAATAAATAAAGCGCACTTCAATGTGTAAATAACATCTAGTTTTCGTTTTGATGGTAGATAAAGCGCATGTTGGCCGAGATTCCTCGCCGTACTCATTAAAGCGAATTTTCATGCTTTATTTGTGACCTAGCGCAGTTCTCATAGAACAGAGTGGTTCGCATCAGCTCACTGTTGAACTGAATTACTGTGCAATCGCATCATGGATAGCCATACCTTTTCTTTACTCGATTTCGATGTCTTCACTGATTTCGTCTCGCGGGCCGATTCCGTTCCTGCTACCATACAAACCACAATAATCGCTAAAGCAATTAAATTAATCACCGAGAACCCTTGTAATCTCACTCTGAAGTACTCGCGATTTGCACGGGGTGCCATGTTGAATGAAGTACTCGTTAATAATGGGCAACTCGAGCTGAATGACAGCTCGTATGGACGCTTCCCTTTTCGTGATTAAAAGAAACAAGCTCAAAATCTCCTTACCGTGATGGACTTTATGTGGCCCCTCGGTCGATGTGGACCAATAAAATCCCAGGATCTCTCCTTGTGGTCTTCCGTCAGTCAACACCCCCCTCAGGTTTGTTCCAATTGTAACACGACTTTGACTTTATCGTTTGCGGTATTCACCGTTTGAGATGAAAAGTTATCTTTTCGTGGCGAGTTTAGGCACAGAGTGTAAAGGATTTCTCTGCAGTCGTTTCCCCGGATTTTGCGTCGATGGCGATTTATCTGTTTGCTTTCGCTGCAGTGCCAAGAGTTTTGGATTTTTTCATACTGGGTTAACTAACATCGGTTCCTTTTTGCGTTAAACATAGGATTACTGGTTACAATGAACTTCCCGCCTGGGATTTCAAGCCGCAGGGTAAAAACCACGGAAATGCAAAGAATTAGCAGTAGAAGTTTTTAAATCGGCTGCTAATTTGGTCCAAATCCGATCAGGAAAACTTTAAAGTAATGCCATTTACTGGCAAAATACGACAAAGTGGCAAAAGAAACAAGCTTACCCCGAAATAGATCTGGAAAAGTAAGGATTTCCTCTCCAAATTGTAAAACGACCGTGATAAGTTTATTTTTTGGGCGGCCATAAAAAATTCCTAGAAAAAAAGAAAACATTCAATTTTAATTCAAAGGAAAAACATGCCGGATTAAACCAATCCGTCCGTAAAAGACTTAATCTTTCAGAAAAAAAGAACCTTTCCCAAACTATCTATTAATATCTCCGTGAGAGCTTAAAAATTCTGAAAATTCAAACACTTTGGGAGACTTGTAGACGTTCTATTTTCGCTTATAGGTCAAGCCATGTAATGTTTCGTTTCGTTCAACCTCCTCCATTAGTCACGAACTTAAGCCAAACCAAATGATCATATCACAGCTGCCTTTATATTATATGACTGCTTCTTGGCAAGTTATCCTGTTATTTCCAGACTCATTCGTTCACATAGTCATTCGTTTGCCTCAGTCAAATCTCACCATCGTTTGTCAATGTCAGATTTCAATGGGTTCCTATCATTTTCTGTTTTTTGTTTTTCTACAACATCAAACTATATAATTATTATTAGGCTTAATCTGAGGATTTGTCACATTTTGGTGTATATGTCAGTCAGGACTTGAAGGCCACTGGATGGACATGAAAAAAATTAGATCAATTACTGAAATACATCAATCCCTCCATCAGAAGGGTGGAACATGAAAACGTCACGTACTTATTACGGTACGAGCCTTCTGATCAAACAGACGCCATTTTCATTTGAAACAGGAAAGTAGGAATTCTTCTACAACAGGGCAATTTAGCCAACTTCTGCGGTGGGCTACCACTGTTTAAGATTGTGGAAAAGTAAAATCAGCACAGAAATATTATGCCGCGTTCGGTAATCAGTGAAATGTAGAAAGTTTGACATGAATGTGAAAAAGCCAGATAAACTTGCAAACTGCTCAAAAATCTTACAGATATTCACACTTAAATGTCCGTTTATGGCCGCATTCAATCATTGTGTCTGGTATTTTAAATAGCTATTCATGCGATATACAGGGACAATTTCTCCAATGATCACCAAAAGATAAGAAACTTAAAATACTCAGTATAACTTTCAAAGGTCATTCTGAAGGCCAGGCTGACAAAAGAGTGTCTAATATCTGAAAAAGAAAAAAAAAATCA
Organism: Platygyra sinensis; assembly: GCA_019787425.1. Classification (NCBI taxonomy): domain Eukaryota; kingdom Metazoa; phylum Cnidaria; class Anthozoa; order Scleractinia; family Merulinidae; genus Platygyra; species Platygyra sinensis. Next base: position 74,866 of record JAHPZR010055999.1, on the reverse strand, counting down.
ATACTATTAACACGAAATTCCAGGTTTTCGAACATTTCTGCGTCATGTTTTCTTGTCAAGGCTTGATCATAGTTAAGATTTCCCCATTGACGAACAGTTCCAATTTTTTCGGAAATCATTTAGAAACGGGAAAGAAATGTCTAATTAAACCAGCGCCAGTGAAATGTAGTGTATTGGTGGGCTTCGCATAGTTATCAAACTGGTAGTGTTTCTAATTTTTTATTTACTTTCAGACACAGAATTTATGAACACTGCTGGGAACAGCTATCCTGGAAAATAAGCGAGATTCCTTTCTTTGAGGGTACTATTCAGTGGGATGTTACGCACAGTACATTCCCAGTGGTGCTCTTTCAGAGATTTTCTCGTCAAAATGTTTGTGGTTCGTTTTAAGACTAATACACTGCATGAACCCTGGCCACCTAGCTAAAACACAACATTTTCTTTTCGCCTACGAGTATAGAAGTTATATCTGTATAAATCTACTAGCCGGTTCTATGACGAATTCCATTCTCTGATTGGCGACGCTACTCACTATCCATTCTGTTGCAGATACTGAGAAGTATTTGGTTACAAAATGGCAGCCGTTCCTTTGTGTTTTCGAAGTAACTGTAAAGAGGATTATGATTAAGTTTGAAGGACTAGTAGATTTAAAATAAAACAATAAGATTGTTCGACGCGATTTTTATACGTGATTGCGCCCTCTTCCACTATCTCGCGATAGAAATCTCGAGCTCATAATCTAATTGTCAAGTATGCCCAGGATAATTCCTAGAGGTGGTCTTGCAAAAATCTCTCGGTGTTTTTTTTGGTCAAAACGTTTGCGGTTCGTTTTCAGAATAATCCGCTGCATAAAATCCAGATAAAGCACAGTCTTATCGCCCGAGGAATAAGAGACATTAAAATATAGAAAGGACCGCGCGCGCGCTCTGATTGGTCAAAAACCTATGTTTTATCAGAGTATAAAACATAGAAAAAGCGTGTTTTATTGTTTTGCGCGCGTAAAATCCATATTTTAAAGCAAATGAAGAAGCCTAAGCCGTGTATTACACTGTGATAAAACACTCCGGTCATTTGAGAACACTCGAGAAATGTAGAAAACACTCGCCTGCGGCTCGTGTTTTCTGCATTTCCCTCGTGTTCTCAAATGACCCGTCAAATGACCATCGTGTTTTATCATAGTGTAATACACGGCTTAGGCTTCATTATTTGTTAAATATAAGATACCCCTGTGAGACCTTGCACCGTGACATGAGATGCCCCTGGGAATCTGACTACAAACCCAAAGTCTCTCTGCCGGCGAGTGTTTATGGCTAACCAATCAGAGTCGACCAATGCCCTAGAAACATAAAAAAACGTCGTTGGACTATTTACAAAAGGCAGAATTAGTTCAGTTGCGATATTTTCTCTCAGCAAAATTTAATTTATTACCCTTAAGTGTTCAAGTTTCTTAATAAATTGTGTTAGAATTTACCAGCATGACTCGCCACGTGAATACCGGAAAAACTCTCTTCTATTTAATTTAAAGTTTAATAGCTGCGTTAAGACTTCGCCAAACCATCAGCATGTCCTGCCACGTGTATACCGGAAAAACTATCTTCTATTTAATTTAAAGTTTAATAGCTGCGCTAAGACTTCGCCAAACCGCGGTAATCCGCGTGCAATTATTTAAAAAAGGTTTCGTAACCAAATTGTGCCCCGTCAGAGAAGAGAATGAACATTGTTATCAAAAACTGGACAGGTTTTGTTCTTAGATGACTTCTTGAAAGCATGTTTTCAGATCAGTGAAGCCACTGGCCTCCAGAAGTCCAGTATTCTCGATAAACTAAGCTATCGTTTTCGTTGTATCATCAACATTAATTTGAACAGGCGATCAAGCGTTCTTTTTTTCGCCGCGACAAAAAAGCCCGATCCGCACGCAAGTTACTTTGAAACAGACCGATGGAAATTACATAATAGGAACAAGATGTTGCAAAGAATGTAAAAATAAATCGCGGTCAGTCTTAATGCTAAACACATTGCAAAGTGTTTCCTTCACTGTCGGTAGACTGATTTCGAGCAGCTCAATTTTCTCCAATTATTCTTTAATTTAGCGAAGCGCCGACGAAACAAGACAAAAAACGCACATGTAGATAATTATCTGCTAACACTGGTGGGCGGGTTGGGCTGTAATATAGGCTGGAAAACACTTTCTATTAAATTAATCTGAGAACAAATTTTGAGCACGAAATGACTGTTTTATTGCTCATATGCACTTGTCGCACATTAGAATCGTGGATAGTCTTAAGCGGCCTTCACACGGCAAACTAAAGTTGGCAAACTCGTGTTGGCAAACCTAAGTTGATGTGTGTGAACGGCACAAAAACAGT